>MJUU01022478.1:12590-23797 GCA_002080025.1 Modiolus philippinarum | reverse complement strand
AGAAGATCCTGATGATCACGCCGTTGTTGAAGTGGTACGTGCAACATGGACTGAAGGTGAAGAAGATTCATCAAGTGGTGGAGTTTACCCAACCTAGATGTTTCCAGAAGTTTGTTGATCAAGTCAGCGATGCCAGAAGAGCCGAAGATGCGGATCCCAACAAGACGATCGTAGCTAAGACGATGAAATTGGAAGGTAACTCATCCTATGGGAAGACGGTGACCAACAAGGAGCGCCATACTGATGTGCTGTTTTGCCAGGACACGCAAGTGAGTCGACATCTGGTGGACCCATCCTTCCGGAGATAATCAGCTGGACGAGATAACGTTCAAGTTGGAGATGAGCAAGAAGACGATCCATCTGGATCTTTCCCTGCAGATTGGATTCTTTGTGTACCAGCACGGGAAGATGAGAATGTTGGAGTTTTATTACGACTTCCTGGATGTATTTGTGGACAGAAGGGAGATCCAGTATTGTTCTATGGACATACTGCTCTATCTGCAGAGACTTTGGAAAAGGTGATCAAACCAGAGATGAGACAGCGTAATGAAAGGGAGAAGACCAACTGGTTTCCTAGACAGGACACTCCAGAGCATGGAGCGTACGACAAGAGGACTCCAGGCTTGTTCAAGGAAGAGTATAGTGGAGATGGTATCATTGCCTTGTGCAGCAATACCTACTGCTGCTTCGGAAAGGGTGATAAGTTCAGTTGCAAGAGCATCAATAGGAAGACAAACCAGGTGACTAAGGAAAGGTGTATGGATGTATTACTCACGAAGAGTTCTGATACTGGTACCAACAGAGGCTTGAGAACAGTGGACAACCAAGTCTTCACGTACCTTCAAGAAAAGAGTGGTTTCTCCTACTTCTATCCAAAGAGACGTGTGTTGACTGATGGAGTGTCTACAGCAGCGCTGGAGATTTAAACTTTGGAAGGTAGGTTTCCCGACTGTTGTATTTAAACGTGAGGAGACTTATCACTTAAAGCATTAACAGCCCACTTTGAACAAAAGTAGGCTGTTTCCTGATAACAAAATTTGAAAAAAAGTAAATAAAAAAATTTAAAAAGAAATATAAATTTTTTTTTAAAAAAGTTAATGCAGCCTATCCTTCGGTATAGCCAGTCACAAGCCCGGATAAATGCAGAGCGGCTTTTTTTAAAAAGAGTTTAAGCTGATACACAAGAAGATGGTTCCAGAACAATGGTTAGAGTTCCAAAATGGTTAGAGTTCCTGAACAATTGTGAAAGAAGATATGGTTAGAGTTCCTGAAAGGTAGGTCATTTTATAACTTTAACTTTTTTTTACTTTGAACTTGAGTTCAACATGAGATGTGGTATCTCGAACTTGAGTTTTTAATTTGAACTTAAACTTTAGCTTTGAACTTGAGTTCAACAAGAGATGTGGTATCTCGAACTTGAGTTTTTAATTTGAACTTAAACTTTAACTTTGAACTTGAGTTCAACAAGAGATTTGATGTCGCCAACTTCAGAAATAAAGAAAAAGATTTAGATAATACACAAGAAGACGACTGGTTTCTTATGGTTATAGTTATACATGGTTAGAGTTCCAAGTGATGAGAGAAGAACTAATGAAAGAAGATGATGGTTAAAGAAGATATGGTAAAAGAAGAAGTCAATGGTTAGTGTTCCAAATGGTTAGAGCTACTGAACGATGGTTAGTNCCTTGCGTTTTGTTACAACAAATAAACTGCAGTCCAGAAAATTTAAAAGACCATTTAATCAATTGTCCCAATTTAGATTTTATCAGATTATGCGGAAGTGTTGTATAAAGTGTAGAAAAATCATTACTGTCGATAGATGAAACTGGTTTTTGTATTGATTGCAATTTATCTAAAACTTCAATAGAGTTTTTTACACTCCAAAAGTAATTGACACCAGAGTTTTGATAAGTTTTTTCACAATATTTTATAATTAAGTCCTTTATACAAGAAAGTGCACTGGTTAAATGGATGGACAAGTTAGTAGTAGAACAATTACTCGATGCCGAAATAAAACGATGCTTGTACGGGTTTTTGTGAAGCTTAGGAATCCTGTACATAGTAGGCAAAGTGTTATCTTTAGGTGGAACTTTGAGCATTTCTGTGTCCTTGTAATGTTGTTTGGTGAGAGTTTGTTCATCACAATTGGTGCGTTTGAAAGTATTAGACTTGTCCAATTCGTTTTGTTGGACAAAAATGTATATTTACTCCATCCTTTATTATTAGACTTGTGATAAAGACTTTGTTCCATGTGTATTTACTCCATACTTTATTATAAGACTTATGATAAAGACTTTGTGTCATGTGTATTTACTCCATACTTTATTATTAAACTTATGATAAAGACTTTGTGTCATGTGTATTTACTCCATACTTTATTATTAGACTTATGATAGAGACTTTGTGTCATGTGTATTTACTCCATACTTTATTATTAGACTTATGATAAAGACTTTGTGTCATGTGCATTTACTCCATACTTTATTATAAGACTTATGATAGAGACTTTGTGTCATGTGTATTTACTCCATACTTAATTATTAGACTTATGATAAAAACTTTGTGTCATGTGTATTTACTCCATACTTTATTATTAGACTTATGACAAAGACTTTGTTTCATGTGTATTTACTCCATACTTTATTATTAGATGATAAAGACTTTGTGTCATGTGTATTTACTCCATATTTTATTATTAGACTTGTGATAAAGACTTTGTTTCATGTGTATTTACTCCATACTTTATTATTAGACTTATGAAAAACACTTTGTGTCATGTGTATTTACTCCATACTTTATTATTAGACTTCTGATAAAGACTTTGTGTCATGTGTATTTACTCCATACTTTATTATTAGACTTCTGATAAAGACTTTGTGTCATGTGTATTTACTCCATACTTCATTATTAGACTTATGATAAAGACTTTGTGTCATGTGTATTTACTCCATACTTTATTATAAGACTTATGACAAAGACTTTGTTTCATGTGTATTTACTCCATACTTTATTATTAGATGATAAAGACTTTGTGTCATGTGTATTTACTCCATACTTTATTATTAGACTTGTGATAAAGACTTTGTTTCATGTGTATTTACTCCATACTTTATTATTAGACTTATTATAAAGGATTTGTGTCATGTGTATTTACTCCATACTTTATTATTAGGCTTATGATAAAGACTTTGTGTCGTGTATTTACTCCATACTTTATTATTAGATGATACAGACTTAGTTTCATGTGTATTTACTCCATACTTCATTATTAGACTTTGCATCAGGTATATTTACTCCATACTTTATTATAAGACTTATGATAAAGACTTTGTGTCATGTGTATTTATTCCATACTTCATTATTAGACTTATGATAAAGACTTTGTGTCATGTGTATTTACTCCATACTTTATTATTAGACTTGTGATAAAGACTTTGTTTCATGTGTATTTACTCCATACTTTATTATTAGACTTGTGATAAGGACTTTGTGTCATGTGTATTTACTCCATACTTTATTATTAGACTTATGATAAAGACTTTGCATCATGTGTATTTACTCCATACTTTATTATTAAACTTATGATAAAGACTTTGTGTCATGTGTATTTACTCCATACTTTATTATTAGACTTGTGATAAAGACTTTATTTCATGTGTATTTACTCCATACTTTATTAATAGACTTATGATAAAGACTTTGTTTCATGTGTATTTACTCCATACTTTATTATTAGACTTATGATAAAGACTTTGTGTCATGTGTATTTACTCCATACTTCATTATTAGACTTATGATAAAGACTTTTTTCATGTGTATTTACTCCATACTTCATTATTAGACTTTTAGTGATGTGTATTTACTCTATATTTTATTATTAGACTTATGATCAAGAATTTGTGTCATGTGTATTTACTCCATACTTTATTATTAGACTTATGATAAAGACTTTGTATCATCTGTATTTACTCCATACTTTATATTAGACTTATGATGAAGACTTTGTATCATGTGTATTTACTCCATACTTTATATTAGACTTATGATAAAGACTTTGTATCATGTGTATTTACTCCATACTTTATTATTAGACTTATGATCAAGAATTTGTGTCATGTGTATTTACTCCATACTTTATATTAGACTTATGATCAAGAATTTGTGTCATGTGTATTTACTCCATACTTTATTATTAGACTTATGATGAAGACTTTGTATCATGTGTATTTACTCCATACTTTATATTAGACTTGTGATAAAGACTTTGTTTCATGTGTATTTACTCCATACTTTATTATTAGATGATAAAGACTTTGTTTCATGTGTATTTACTCCATACTTTATTATTAGATGATAAAGACTTTGTTCCATGTGTATTTACTCCATACTTTATTATTAGACTTATGATAAAGACTTTGTGTCATGTGTATTTACTCCATATTTTATTATTAGACTTGTGATAAAGACTTTGTGTCATGTATATTTACTCCATACTTTATTATTAGACTTATGATAAAGACTTTGTGTCATGTGTATTTACTCCATACTTCATTATTAGACTTATGATAAAGACTTTGTTTCATGTGTAATTACTCCATACTTTATTATTAGACTTATGATAAAGACTTTGTGTCATGTGTATTTACTCCATACTTCATTATTAGACTTTGTGTCATGTGTATTTACTCCATACTTCATTATTAGACTTTGTGTCATGTGTATTTACTCCATACTTTATTATTAGACTTTGTTTCCTGTGTATTTACTCCATACTTCATTATTAGACTTTGTGTCATGTGTATTTACTCCATACTTCATTATTAGACTTTGTTTCATGTGTATTTACTCCATATCCTTTCATTGTATATTTCTGGTCTGAAGAATTATATTTAGGTTGAAAAGCAAAAGCTTGTGTTTTTTTTGTCTTTACACATTTTTCAGAGGCGAATCAAAGATTTTCCAAAGGGGGAGGGGGTTAAATCGTAAAAATGGTTTGATTACACATTTTTCAGAGGCAAATCCAAGATTTTCCAAAGGGGGAGGGGGTTAAATTGTAAAAATGGTATGATTACACATTTTTCAGAGGTGAATCCAAGATTTTCCAAAGGTGGGGGGGGGGGGGGTTAAATCATAAAAATGGTATGAAAATCCAAATATACATTCGGTATATGAAAAATATTTCGTTTCCAGGTATCATACCTGTCAAGTCACCCTATTTCATCGGGTGTAACCCCATATTTTCACTTGTCATCCGATGAGATGCAGTAACCTGATCGGGTTGTCAAATAACCCGAGAATCAATGTCATCACCCGTCTTCACCCGGATTTGATTTCCGGTAACGTTTTGTATATTAACGTTCTTATTTTTATTTCCAGTTGTGTTGTTTTTTTACTTGTCGCCATGGAATATTGTCTCCTCGGGTTATAATGAAGCTTTAAGGGAGTTTATTGAGCCGTTTAAAGACTACTATACACATTGAGTGTACTGAAAGTATCTTGTAGTCAATGGAAAAGATCGATTTCCTGACCAGCTATGTATGCAACAACCCCACAAAATGGAAACGCTTTGCAAGTGCTCGTGGAAAGAAAATTTGATTGGGCTGTTGGTTAAATCGTGCAACCTGGCAATGCATAGTTACAAAATCATGATGCAGATAAAACGTTTGGTCAGTAGTTGAAGGGATGAACACCGATTTTAGGTCAGAATTAAACATTGAGGGTGGTCAAAGTAAAAATCATAATCAGCAAATGTGAAGCAAAGGTATTCAATGTACATGAAATTCAATTATGATGTCTGTTTTAAGTAGTAATTAAGTAAGTTAACTAAAGTATATTATCAAAAATGTGTAAATAATTGATTGGTAAATGAATAATTGGGGTGAAAAAGTTCGTCAGGTGCTTATCATACAATATTTGGGATGAAAAAGTTTGTCATGCGTTATGACCTGATTTTTTACCATCCAATGCAGGTCATGACCAGATTTTGGGCCAAAAGAGGTTGACAGCTATGCCAGGTATAAATGATTAACATGTGTTAAAATGACTGGTATCCTGGTGATTTAATACAGAATTCCCACAACAATGTTTTTTTCTTTTGTGGTGAGGGAGGGGGGGTGAATGCCTCCTACAGCCCCTTAAGTTACATAGTTACATATAACATTAATTACATGTACAATGTATAATCATGTTAAAAGAACTTGGAAAATAATTAGTACAGTATGATTAGCATTTGGAAGCAGACAAAAACAGATAGCCTCACAATAATAAAGGGCTATGCCGAGCGCAGCATGATACGACCGCAGCATGTCTAACACTGAAATTTAAAAAAGCGTAATTCAAAATGAATGAGGACACAGTTAAGAGCTTGATACAGTAATTAAATGGACACAATAGAGAGCTTGACCCAGTAATTAGCTGCACACAACCTAAAAAAATAAAAATTAGCTCTTACAATTACTTATATATATCAGAAATGGTAAGAAGTACGTCAACAATATACAGAAAGCTTATATCAAGAGGAATCCAAAGAAAAAAATTCCATCGAAATCCAACGGAAAATAAAGATTTCACATATTTCGAAAAATTGCTATTTTGGCCCCTTTGACTCCTTGTAGCTTGGAAACGGCAAGAGCTATGCAAAATCCAATGACATATTACTGAAAGCTTATATCAAGAGGAATCCAAAGGAAAAACCCCATCAAAATCCGATGAAAAATAAAAGTTTAAGGTAATCTGCAAATTTTCAGTTTTGTCCCCATTTGGCCCCTCATAGCTCGGAAAAGAAACAAATTGTCAAAAATCTGATGGTGCACCTCTATGTTTATTTTCAAAAGAAATCCATTGCAAGAAACTGCATCAAAATTGTACTAAAAATAAATAAAATAAAATTTTTGAAAATCGCCCCTTTTGGGTCCCATTTATCTCCTGAACGGTACATGCCACGTGAAATCCGTTGCCATACTTATGATAGGAAATTTAATTAGGAACACACCGAAAGAAACCCCCAAAAAATCCAACAAATAATAAATATTCTACAGCCAAATGTGTGATTACACCCAATTTTGCCCTTTTTGGCCCCTTTTTTAAAAACGGGAGGGGCCAAAATAACCAAAATCCACCCAAACCTTCCTTTTGTGCCAAGGAACATTGGTAAAATTTCATAAGGATTAGTCAACTTGAACTTAAGTTATTGACCAAAAACAAAAGTGTCTACAGACAATGACGACAGCGCCATACCATTATATGACCTCAAATTTTTTGCGGTTGTATAAAAAACAATCCTACATATTTTACTAACCAACATAAGCTGAACCTTCAGTCATACTAGTGTCTACAACCTGTCCTTTACCAGATATAGTTCTCTCATAAAGTGCCATTACTATACCCAGAGCACATGTTAAACCACCACCAGCAAAATCAGCCAATAGGTTAACAGGATGTTGTGGCTTCTCTCCCTTTTGTCCCAGGAATGATAATAGTCCTACAATTGTAAAATATAAGCATGATTTTTTAAACAATGTGTTGATTGCACTTGTAGACATTTGGATTAAGAAAATGATCATAAATTTTGTTTTCAGGTATGCAAAATTTTGCAGAAATGAAAATTGAACAATATGAATCCAAACAGAACAAACTAATATTGTACATCGCAGTATTATGTTAATTCTTTTCTTTTTTAAGGTAGATAGACACTTTTTGTACTGCACAGTTCAATCGCACATTTAAAAATAAAGAGTCGGATATGGGATAGGTTTGATTTTTCGGCCGGAACAGCAAATTGACAGCTTTTCCTTTGTGATGTCAAAATTGACTGACAAATGTGAAATGTCATATTTTGAAACTTAAATTTGCCCGATTAAAGTCCCTTTTCTTGTAAAAAATGTTTAATCCAGAAACTTTGTAAAATATTTCCATTAAAAGCACGGTGACATAAACTTTTTCCGTTTTGACCATTAGAACATTCATGAACAATCTATTAACAAAACATAAAAAAATTCTCATGGATGAAAGGTCAAAACGAAAAAAAATTATATGTCACCATGCTTTTAATGGAAATATTTTATAAATAGGGGTCTTCAATTTATTGATTTATAACAAAACCCTCATGGATATGAATATTAGTGTCTATATCTACCTTGATTTATAAAATGTATAAATCCATCAGAATTCCTAAATTCAATATGGCTTCAAATAAGTTAAAATCACAAACTGCTTCAGTTGTCACAAGTATCTAAAATATTTCTGACTCTAACAGCTGATGATCACCAACAGCTTATAAAGGTGTGTTCTTTTCTGATTTATACTTAACTTTTACAGTAATAACTTGGAATCTATGGATAATGTAAAAATCCTGGAACTATTGAGATATTAATTTTAGATGAGGAAGAATGGTGGGTCATCTTGACATAAACACTGATTTTTTCATTAATGACATAATCATGGATTTATCTGACAAAATCATCAGTTTACCTGAAATAATCACTGTTTTACCTGACATAATCATTGTTTTACCTGACAAAATCATTGTTTCTCACCTGGCCTAAAAGGCCATGTGAGCTTTTAGCATCACTTTGCATCTATCATAAGTCCATCAAGAATTTCAAAAATCTTCTCCTCTGAAACTGCAGGGCCAATTGTAACCAAACTTGACATGAATCATCACCAGGGTATGCAGTTTCAAAATTGTGCTTGATTAGTCTGTAGACCAAACAATATGGTTGCTGTTACTAAAATTAGAACATAAGGGTAAATTGCTGTTTTTTGCAAATAACTCGAAAATTGTTACAGATATCAAAAATCTTATGGGGTAAAAATGATCAGCATGGCAAGATCTACCCGCCCTGGAATTTTGAAGAAAATCTGAAAACCAGTCTTGGAGTTATTGCCGTTTGTTGTAATATTTACCAAATTTTAGTATTTTTAAAATTTTTTACTATTAAAGATACAGGTCAACTTTAAATTGCAAAAATTTTCAGCATGTCATTATCTACCCACCTGGAAATTTTGAAGAAAATCTAAATACCCGTAGAGAGTTATTGCCTTTATTTATTTTCGTAATTTTTACATTTTGTCTTATTTTTTAAAAATGTTTTGAGACAGAGGTCAACAGATGTCTGACAGATTTGCATCTCATCCAAGATGGCCACCATCTGGGAACATTGCTTAACATAGTACCCTATGAGAAAATGTTGTATTCTTGAAAACTGTTTTATACTTGAAGTTGATATTAACTAGGCATGGTAACATGATGGTCATAAAAAAAATATGAAAAAGAAAGGAAATGTATGATTTTAGTACAGATCATAAATCCAAGATGGCGGCAACTGCAGGTCTTAGTTTAACATTGGACACTATGGGGAAATGTTGTGAATTGCTAAATTCTTGAAAACCGTTTCTTATATCAAGTTTATATTAGTTAGGCATGGTAACTTGATGGTCATCTAACAAATTTTATATATTTGTTGCCATCGCAAATCCAAAATGGCTGGCAGCACGGCAGATAGTTTAACATAGGACCCTATGAGAAAAGGTTTAAATTTGTTTATTCTTGAAAACTGTTTCATACATCCAAATTTATATTAATTAGGCATTTTAACATCACAGTAACCTACCAGATGAATGATGTTACTACCAATTGGCTTTCATCTCAGATTAACCATTTAATCCTGTGGGAAAATCTTATTTGATCAATAGCAACCAGGTGGGCAATACAGGCTCACATGTGAGCCTCTTAAGTAATCACTGGTTTACTTGACACAAACACATTTACCTGATGTGTGGTTCACATGACATAAACACTGATTTATCTGACATAATAATGGATTTATCTGATGGAATCATTTTTTTTTCACCTGACATAATCACATGGTTTATCTACTAGTTTACTTGACATAACCACATTTATCTGACGTGTGGCTCACATGACATAAAAACTGATTTATCTGACATAATTAATGGTTCTTCTGACATAATCACTGTTTTTCCTAAAATAATCACTGGTTTATCTGGCATAATCACTGATTAACCTTACATAATCAATGGCCTCCTGACATATTTTTGTAGTTTTTACCTGACATGGAAATATAGTTGATGTCATGTCCTGCCTTTTTACTCAAAGGCCCATTTTGTCCAAAGCCATTTATTCTGGCATACACTAGTCTTGGGTTTTCTGACAGAAGACGATCCGGTCCTAAACCTAATTTTTCCATGATGCCTGTAAAAATTATCAGTGTTTTAATCTTATTGCATTAAAATTAATTGATTGTCACACATGACATGAGATTTATGTACTCTTTACCAATTTTATAATAAACGATATAAATAGAGTGTCTGAAAATATAGAAGTTATTTGACAGCTTAAGAAACGGGTAGAAAATGCATGGCTTAAAAAATTTGCACTATGAAGTGAAAATATATAATTTTTTTGACCAGTCGCCCTGTTTAATCTTAGTTTAAAATTGAGGGCTGGGTACCAGCCTATCTTACCAGTATTCACAATGTCATATTTGTCTAGTAACTACAGCCATTGCAGGATAAACTATTGATAAATATCATAAATGATTTGCAGATTGAGAATGTAGAAGTTGAATTTAGTTTAACACAATTGTTTTATTTTTAGAACTATAACTAATGACCACATATTTTTTTTCTGATTTTTCTTGTTAATCAAATGGATTTAGTTGATTTTTACTGACATCATATAATGGTAAAATTTTATTTTTATATATCTGAACATAATTTGGTTGATTGATTGATATTTAACCATAATTCTTCATGCCAGAGTGCCATGCTAAATGTATTGTGACAGGTTATGAGTATTATAAACAGTACAATTATGATTCAATATGATAAAAATAGAGCAGTGCTCAAGGTCCCCCGCCTTAGAGTTGTATGTTCCTTTTACCTGAAAACGGTACAAGATGAAAAAAAATGTTTGGGGAGAGTTTTATTGCATTTTTCACGAGGAAGCATTTGCAAAAAAACCCATCAAAATCCGATGAAAAATAAAAAAAAAATTTTTTGGCACCCCCCCCCAACACCTTTGACCCCAATTATCTTGAAAACGGTAAGAGATACCAGAAATCTGTTGGCATACGTATGAAAGCATTCATTGAGAGGAATCTAATGGAAAAAATCCCATCAAAATCGGATAAAAAATAAAAATTTCCCACACGGACCAAATTTTGGTGCAATAAATTCTATTTTTA
>MJUU01022478.1:0-12551 GCA_002080025.1 Modiolus philippinarum | reverse complement strand
CCTGGTCTAAATGGTTCTATCAGAACATCTGCCTTGGAACACATCTTCAGTACATACCTGGTCTAAATGGTTCTATCAGAACATCTGCCTTGGAACACATCTTCCGTACATTCCTGGTCTAAATAGTTCTATCAGAACATCTGCCTTGGAACACATCTTCAGTACATACCTGGTCTAAATGGTTCTATCAGAACATCTGCCTTGGAACACATCTTCCGTACATACCTGGTCTAAATGGTTCTTTCAGAACATCTGCCTTGGAACACATCTTACTTACATACCTGGTCTAAGTGGTTCTATCAGAACATCTGCCTAGGAACACATCTTCCGTTCATACCTGGTCTAAATGGTTCTATCAGAACATCTGCCTTGGAACACATCATCCGTACATACCTGGTCTAAATGGTTCTATCAGAACATCTGCCTTAGAACACATCTTCCATACATACCTGGTCTAAATGGTTCTTTCAGAATACTGCCTTGGAACACATCTTACTTACATACCTGGTCTAAATGGTTCTATCAGAACATCTGCCTTGGAACACATCTTCCGTACATACCTGGTCTAAATGGTTCTATCAGAACATCTGCCTTGGAACACATCTTCCGTACAATTTCTAAACCTTCCTTCTTTTTAATATCCACGGCAATTGACTGTTTACCTCTACTTAATCTGTCCTGGTTAACCAATGCTTTTGTCTAAAATAAGAAATTCAATTTACTATCATATTACATGTATATCAGGAAATTTCTTAAATTGTCAAAGTTGGAGAAATATATGAAGTAAGTCTTTCATTAGAGTAAATTTACATCAAACATACTGTCAAAGCATGTAACATCTAACTTAGTTTTTTATTTATAAAGGCTGATTTACACGGTGATACAAGTTGTATGCGTCTTGAAGAATGATACAAATAATACCGTGTAAACTATACATTTTTTGTGTAGCATGCTACTTTTTGAAGATGCATGATACACAAATCTAGGATAGGACATGTTCTATTTCGTGATACAAGTTGCATGCGCCTTTTTTTATTTTTAACCAATGAAAACCATATACGAAAGGCCAGGAAAGGTTAACATAGTTGCATGCGAATTTTACACACCCTGTAAACGTAAATGTATCATGATACAAAAGTTGCATGCTTCAAAATGCATGCAATTTGTAATACAGTGTAAACGTTAATGTATCATGATACAAAAGTTGCATGCTTCAAGATGCATGCGACTTGTATCGCCGTGTAAATGGGCCATAAGACATACATTATACCAACATCACACTTACTATATAATAACAGATGATAATATTCTTTTTTACTCAGGCAGCACTTGTTCCAATTCACCTAATTTACTTTGATGGCATTATCAGATAAAAATATATATGGACAATTTTGAATGTTGAATGACCATCCTCTATTGAGTTGAAATACAAAATCAGCTGACTTTACATGTATACTTTTACGATATTACATGACATTCAAATTCATGTAACTCTACCTATCTTTCCTGATGACATTAATTAGCTCCAAAATCATACAAATTCATGTCACTCACTCAATCTACACTGATGACATTAGCTCCAAAATCAGACAAATTCATGTCACTCACCCTATCTACCCTGATCACATTAGCTCCAAAATCATACTAATTCATGTCACTCACCCTATCTACCCTATTAACATTAGCTGCAAAATCATACAAATTTATGTCACTCACCCTATCTACCCTGATGACATTGGCTCCAAAATCCTACAAATTCATGTAACTCACCCTATCTACCCTGATCACATTAGCTCCAAAATCAGACAAATTCATGTCACTCACCCTATCTACTCTGATGACATGAGCTCAAAAATCATACAAATTCATGTCACTCACCCTATCTACCCTATTAACATTAGCTCCAAACCATACAAATTCATGTCACTCACCCTATCTACCCTTTTAAAATTAGCTCCAAAATCAGACAAATTCATGTAGCTCACCCTATCTATCCTGAAGAAATCAGCTCCAAAATCATACAAATTCATGTCACTCACCCTATCTACCCTGAAGACATCAGCTCCAAAATCATACAAATTCATGTCACTCCCCCTATCTACTCTGATGACATTAGCTCCAAAATCATACAAATTCATGTCATTCACCCTATCTACCCTAATAGCATTAGCTCCAAAATCATACAAATTAATGTCACTCACCCTATCCACCCTAAAAACATTAGATCCAAAATCATACAAATTCATGTCACTCACCCTATCTACCCTGAAGACATCAGCCCCAAAATCATACAAATTCATGTCACTCACCCTATCTACCCTGATGACATTAGCTCCAAAATCATACAAATTCATGTAACTCACCCTATCTACCCTGATTACATTGGCTCCAAAATCATACAAATTCATGTCACTCACCCTATCTACTCTGATGACATTAGCTCCAAAATCATACAAATTCATGTCACTCACCCTATCTACCCTGATGACATTAGCTCCAAAATCATACAAATTCATGTAACTCACCCTATCTACCCTGATGACATTAGATCCAAAATCATACAAATTCATGTAACTCACCCTATCTACCCTGATGACATTAGCTCCAAAATCAGACAAATTCATGTAACTCACCCTTTCTAACCTGATGACATTGGCTCCAAAATCATACAAATTCATGTCACTTACCCTATCTACCCTGATGACATTAGCTCCAAAATCAGACAAAATCATGCCACAGAAGGGCACTGGTGCTAATCCAGCTAGTTCTATTACACGTATACCCTTCAAAGCCATCTGAAAAAATAAATAAATGAAGTAAAGAAATCAGAACAAGAGAAGAAACCATTGCAACCTAAGTCTGAAACTTTTTATGTACCGGTATTTTCATTTTTTTTTTTTAAAATAAGGCTTTGCAGGTTGTTGTACATTCAAATAAATTTTTCCGGAATAGAGAAAGGGGAGGTTTGGGTACTCATAAACTGAGTTAAACCTAAAGCTGTATGTAGCTCCTCCTAGTGCCAGTACCAAGTCCAGCTATCCTGAGTTCCTGTCGTTGTCTACATTTGTCTTGTCTTTTTAATTGTTTTTCCTGGTAGATTCTCCATGTGATTGTGATTTTATGCAATTGTAAGTGCTTCCTGTTATCTTCTCCACAGTAATTCCTGTGATTTTCGGCCATTGTAAGTGTTTCCTGTTATCTTCTCCACAGTAATTCCAATTCCTTCTAATATTAAACTTAGAAATTAGAGAAAAAATACTTAATGTGTGGATGAACTGTTTCAATGTTAGATAAACATATCATAGACAGAGATGTGAATGTACAACATTCTTGTATCAGGTCTCTTTGACATCAAATTAATTACATTTAATACACATTATTTCACATCAGCGTGATTATATTGAATACACATTATTTCAAAGACTTGCAAATACAATAAACATGATAAAAGGTTGGATGTAGAATCAAATGAAGAAGTCATCATCAGATAATTAAGGAAAGAAAATGAAGACAATTTACATTTTGTGAACACAGAGAAGTTGAACTGGACTGGTAGCATGTAGCATAAGGAAGATATCATAGTAAAATGGTAAATAATTTCATGTAAAATGTATAACATTTCCTGTAAAAGATTTCTTACGTGTGAACGATGACCAGCTTCTTAACAGTTCTTTTACCACTCAGTTAACAACGTTATATTCATATATTGCTTAATATGAGAGAAGCTTCCACACTAAAATTAAATTATTTTCTTTTTGTGTTATACGCAGTCAGTATGAAAGCTCTTCAAAGCTTTTGTTATTTGTCAAGCCTGTAATCTAACTTTAAATAACATTTACTTACTTACTAAAAATCTTCAAACTTCACTTACAAAATGTTGCATTTTAACCCCAAGAAAACCTTCCATCTCCTATATGACTTACAGGGAACTAGAAGTATAAATTTGCAATACTGCCCCTACTTTCATGACTTTAGTGTAGTTTTCTTAATGGTTAATAGGGTAAAGGCTAATTTAAAGTTAAACGATTACACTTCTTAGCTATTATGTATATAAAACAATCAATCAGCTTTATCCTATATATCTGAATGATATGATTACTATTAAAAATAACTCTTATTGTTTTAGGTATACAAATTTGGTCGAATTACCAAGGGTAAACACAACCAGGTATGGACACCGTATGGTTTGCATCACTTAAGGGGCAGCCAAACGATGGAACCAACTTCCAAATGAATTGAGAGGGGAAATGGGTTTAAACCAGTTCAAAAGTTTAATTAATAAGTGGGAGGGGGAGCTTGTTCCTGTACTTTTTGCAAATATAAATTGATTTGAAATAGTATGTCTAAACATTACTACTAGGCTTTCTATGTTTTTCTCTAGCTTTTACGTTGTATTTGGTGCTAGTATGTAGTGCTTTAGTTTTAATCTATGTGTTTTTTTTTTTATATAAAAATATAAATATGTTGTGCGATGGCCACAAATTAACTATGAAACAAAATAAAATGGTATAGTTGGCCATGATTAAAAGATAAAAAACACAAAATGTACAAATTAAAAAACACATAAAAATGACAAAAATAGAAAGAGAGGGAGGGAAGACTGCCCAACGTGTCGGCCTATATGGCCTTCGATTAGGGGACTACCGGGCTAAATACAGAGAAAAAGATATATGACGAGAGAAGGCAGACCTGATGGCCTGTCACAGAAATTACCTGTAAAAATCGTGCCAAATCTTGAACTTAATCAAAAACGAGAGATAAAACATTAGTTATCTGTACTATGCAAATATTAAACTTCAATACATAAATAATTTATAAAATAGACTGCTTCTTAACATTCATTCCAAAGGGTCGAACAGTTCCAAGAAAATGGATGATTTTTTGTTCAAGGAACTGTCGTTGTTTTTCACCTGCACTAGTTTGTATAAGGACAGTTACATGCATGTCCAGTATGCTGTGGTTAGCTCGCCGGAAATGTTCACCTACAGGGCAATCCTTACCACTGGTGACGCTCTGTTTATGTTCGACAAAGCGATCACCCAATCTCCAGCAAGTCTCACTCACATAGATCATGTTACAGCGTTTACAGCCTACAGCATACACTACGTTTTCAGTAGTACACGTGAAACCATTTTTTAGTTTGAAAACGTTAGCCGGCCCTACTACTTCATCGGTTTCCCAAGTAAAAGGACAAGTCGAACAGCGAGATCGCTTACATTGTCTAGTGCTCTTATATTTACAGGGAGTTTGAGGAGTAGCACTCTTGAAAGAACTAGTAACAAGGTGCTGTTTTAAACTCTTCCCTTTTCTGAAGGCTGCAATGGGAGGCGAATTCTGGAAAACTGCCGACATATGCTCGTCCTCGAGAACTATAGATTTGAAGCTGCGTATCAAAATGTTTTTGATAGCTTCATTGTGAGGGTGGTATGTCAGGACCAATGGAACCCGGTCGCCGGTATTTCTCACCCTCTTCTCCATAGCCTCGGATCTGGTCACTCAGGAAACTGAATTCATAGCTCGATCCAAAACTTTGGTGGGGTAGCCTCTCTTAACAAAAAAGGATTTCATTCTGTTACATTGAGTCCTGAAGTCCTGCTCGTCACTACAGATACGACGAAGTCGCAAGAATTGTGACTTTGGAATGGCATCCTTGCATGACTTTGGGTGACAGGACCCATAATTTAAATAACAGTGGGCGTCTGTCGGTTTATAAAATTTGCATAGTACAGACAACTAATGTTTTATCTCTCGTTTTTTGATTAAGTTCAAGATTTGGCACGATTTTTACAGGTAATTTCTGTGACACGCCATCAGGTCTGCCTTCTCTCGTCATATCCATCTTTTTCTCCGTATTTAGCCCGGTAGTCCCCTAGTCGAAGGCCATATAGGCCGAAACGTTGGGCAGTCTTCCCTCCCTCTCTTTCTATTTTTGTCATTTTTATGTGTTTTTTAATTTGTACATTTTGTGTTTTTTATCTTTTAATCGTGGCCAACTATACCATTTTATTTTGTGTTTTTTTTATATGCGTGATGTTTGTTTGTGTAATGTAGCTTATGTGATTTGTATGTCTATGTGTATCATGTGTAGTTCTTAGTGTAATATATATGCCTACTTTAATTTGTATGATGCCTGTGTGTGTAAATATTTTTATGTTTGTGATCAGTATCTGTATGTTTTATATTCAATGATCAAAGTGCTGAAGTTTTAGTTTCTTGCCTAATGTTTGTCTGTATAACTTATTTATGTGTTTGTATGTTTTAGATGATGTATGTATGCCGTTATTGTTGTATATGTCTGTTTTAAAAGCTCTACAAAGCTTATGTTTATTGTTGTAACTACCAACTTTAAATAAAGTTTACTCGACTTGAATGGCTTGGGTTGGCAATATGTTAAGGGTCCCATTGTGTCCTATTATTTGTACTAGGTTAGGCCTTAGATTTATCCCAAATAGGACTACATCTTTATACAGGTTGAGGACAATTGCCCTTATGGGGTACAATACCTCATTTGGGTATTATGAATTAAATGGGGTATATTTTTATAGTGAAAACATATGTAATCAATGATTACAAAGTTTGCCTAGTTATTGCACAAGGACAAGGCTACTAATTTTGCCAGGTTGCTGACCTACCAAGCAAACACAAGGTTAAATATGTACAGAGACTGAGATCTGCACTTGTCCATAAACTTGAATGCAAGTCAATAAAGTGGAAAATGTTGGTAAAACATGTAAAAAAGACATAATTTTGCCTGGATGCTGACCTACCACCAAAGATGCATGCATACAAAAGAAAGGTTATCCAACCATGTAGAGTGACTGGAACTGAACTCAGATGTAAACTTGAATGTAAGTTGATCATGCAGAGAATAGAGATCAAAGTGACCTAATTTTGCCTGGATGCTGACATACCACCAAAGATGCATGCACATACAAGGTAAGATGATCCTACCATGTAAAGTTACTGAGATCTAAACTTGGAAATAAACTTGAATGTAAGTCGATCATGCAGAAAATATTAGTCAAAGTGACCTAATTTTGCCTGGATGATGAGACACCATAATAGATGCATGCACATCAAGTGAAAAATATAGGTCAAAGTTTGGCTGGATGCTGACCTACTACAGTACAGCCAGAGACTTACTGTGATAAATCGCTGTGATAGACTATCACTCTGCTTAGTGAAATGTCTATATTTTATTTCCTGTTTGATCTATCAATATGCTTTCTTTTGCATTTACAGCAATTTTTCTATTACCCGATGCACTCACAATAGAAAATTTGGTAGCTCTCCAGATAGTTACAATAGGTTTCTCAATAGAAGTTTGACCCTCAAGGTAGAAAGGTCACATGGCCATTCATTGTATTTGTCCTGGATATGGGCCAGTTTACCTGATGTCAATTTTAACAGGAAACAAGTCAAGTTCACCCAACTTGTTTTTAATATTCAAATAGCCAATCAAGAATAAAGATGCATTTTTTCATACAATAAGATAAGAAATCACACAGTTGTACTATTACTGTTTAAATTTAGTTTATATAAAGTTCACCCCTTCTCTTTGTTTGTTCCAATACATAATAATAATTCAAATGTACTTTATCTCTGTGGGTGAAATCAACATCAGGTAAATTGGCACACACCCAACTACATGTATGAATGGGCATTTCGTGACCTTTCTACCTTGAAGACCAAACTGCTATTGAAAAACCTATTTAATTATCTGGAGAGCTACCCAAAATTCTATTGAAACTGCATTCAGTAAAAGGAAAATTGCTGTAAAGAGATGCAATCTACAAGCTGACATGCAACAGGGATTATGTGGATTAATCATTTAGGAAAAAAGATATATTTATTTATTAATTTGGAGTGATATGTCTATCACAGTGATTTATCATGGTAAGTCTCTGGCTGTACTGTACCAAAAATGCATGTACATGTCCATGCAAGGTTGGATGATCGTACCATGTACAGTTACCGAGATATGAACTCATTTATGGGGTAAATGTCAAGGAGACATCATCCCACCTCCACCTCCAAAACAAAGCATTTAGGGGTCACTATAAAGGTCTTAAACACAGTGAGGAACCCCACACCATATAACTAGCTCTAAATGGCACCAAAAATTCAAAAAGTGAATAAATTACATCAATGGAAACAAACCACATCCAATAGTCGTATATCAAGAAACTAAACCTTTAAGAAGACAAGGATAAGCCAATGACCAACATATTCCTGACTTGGGACAGGTGCAAAAAAAAATCAAAGCATGGAATGCTGTTAAGGCAGGTTCCTGGGTATTCCAGAAGTTCTGTAATTATTACTGTTTGCTGAATTTTTTCAAGAATTAAAATCCGAAATTTTCCTTCCCGGTTTAGGTTGTCTTTTCAGTTTTTATATGGGTTGTTGGCAATTTATTTAAAACTCTATTTATTTACATTTCATTGTCTTGCTCCTCTTTGTTGGTATACGTACATGTAAGTATTCCAAAGTACAAGGCTGAGTACAAGTGTAACACTCGGTGGTTTAATTAATGTTGATATTTCCAATTTTGTCACTTCCTCTGTCAAGTCATATCTAGTTCTTAAGTTTCATTATTTTTGCATATGAAACGAAGTCACTGTTACTATCTACATTATATATGTACATATGGGCATTTCGACAACTTATGTCTAATCAGTGCAAGCTATTGAGAATGGTAGGTTGTGCTCAGCTACAAATAACAAAACACCGAAGTTACTGTGAATAATGTAAACAGAATTTCAGAAAATTTGAGTCCGAAGTCGAGCACTACGTTTGTGTCCCTCTGTTTCTCTATGGCGAACAACGTCATTTCATCCTCCGTGCACTAAGGCAAAGGTTATGCCACACAACAGAAACACTGCGTGTATATATTTATCACTCTTGCTCAAAAAGTCCATCTCTTTTATCCATTTATTTTGGAATTTTGAATTGTATCTATCCTTTTCGCGGAGGCGACGCCATTTTGTCGTTAATACACAGCTGATTCGTGTTCTCACGTAATCTCGTTAGGCGGGGCCTTTGTTTACCTCGCAGGGTGTGCTGGAACCGGGAGCTTTCAGATGCATATCGGTAGACGTGAGACCGGCTGCTGAAACCGGTAGCCTCACGGTGAGACCGGGAGGGTTAACAACTCTGGTTACAACAACGAAACTACAAGTTACTATGTATCCATTCATAAAAACTGCGCGCCACAGGAAATTTTTATGAATGAACCGAATCGTGAATTTCGAATGTCAGTTTAAGTGCTCTGAGATTAAAAAAGCAAAGTATCTCTTAAAAGATATAAAAAAAATACAATAAACACATAAAACGATGTAGTTGATCATGAAATGGACACTGTATCGCCACATGAATGGATTATTTTTTGTGCCTTCGTATGAATAACTGGTAAGCCGTACGCGTTTTTAACGATAGTCTGGATCATTCCGATTCTTTTCATACAAAGTAGCCTCCTTAATGTAAGAGTCTGGTTGAAACAGACTTTTTTCAAGATGGCTTTACCCGACAGCTAGAAGGCAGAGAACCTGCCTTAAAAAGCAGTGGGGTTAAACTCGATTTCTTGAATCCAAATCCCCCCCCCCATGTGGTGAATGGCTAAAAAATAAATACACAAAATGACTCACAGTAAAAATCAAACTGAAAAAAGTCCAACTTATCAATACGAGTACCTTTACAGTGAAGTATATAAAACATGAAGTCAATACACAAGGGTACTGTCCTGACAAATGCTCACAATTACTGACAACTAGCTAAGGACATAATTTCTGTCAACTAAGATATAAAGCCGACTAACATATGAAAGTAACCTTGAATATGAACTTGGACATAAAATTGAATGAACCGGTAAGTCGATTATGTGGAAAATATTGGTCGGCAAATGGTCGAAGTGACCTAATTTTTCCAGGAAGCTTCCACTGGAGATGCATATACATCATGTACATGCAAGGCTAAATGATCCTACCATGTACAGTACAGTAACTGAGATCTGAACATGGACATGCTTGAATGCTAGTCTATCATGAGATCATGTAGAAAATATAAATCAAAGTGACCTTATTTTACCTGGTTGCTGACCTACCACCAAAGATGTATGTGCTCAGGTTAGATGATTCTATCATGTAAAATTGAATGAAAGGCAATCAAGCAGAAAATATAGGTAAAAAATAGTAATGGTGCATTACATGATACCCCACCACGTTTCAGGACATTTCTAAGTTAAAAGGGGCATAACTCCAGAACTATGTGTACTGCTGAACCCAAAATTATACTTGGCTGGTGTTTAGTATTAAGCAACAAGATTACATACCAAGTTTGAAGACAGTATGTTATTTCATTCACAAGTTATCAGTTGGAAACCCTAAAATTCGCAAAACTTCAAAGTTTCAAGGGGCATAACTCCAGAACCCCTTGGACTTCTAAGAAAAAAAATGAACTTGACCTGAATTTTGTGGTAAACAACTTACATACTAAGTTTGAAGACCTTGTATTATTTAGTTCACAAGTTATCAGTCAATAACCCCGAAATTTGCAAAATTTCAAAGTTTCAAGGGGCATAACTCCAGAACCCCTTGGACCTCTGAACCCAAAATCGAACTTGACCTGAGTTTTGTGGTAAACAACTTGCATACCAAGTTTCAAGGACTTGTGTTATTTCGTTCAGTTATCAGTCAGAAACCTTCGGGGACAGACGGATGGACAGACAGACAAACGGACACACGACTGAGAGTATCAAATAATACCTCGCCACTTCATGTGGCGGGGTATAAAAAACCAAATTTTCTTAGAGGCTGTGAGATAGCCCAAAAAGCATCTGCCACAGGAGTCGGAAATTTTATCAATAAGTCATTTAAAGTTAAAATATGAAGCCCCACACACTCACTACGTTCGTGAAACTTCAATGTGTGGGCTTCATATTTTAACTTTAAATGACTTATTGATAAAATTTCCGACTCCTGTGCATCTGCATGCAATTTATCCCCAACCTATGCCGAAAGGGTGGTTCCTGACAACTCAGCTGCAACGAATGCAGTTTAATTACGTTATGGATTTGATTTTTGTGCGATTTTGTTTGAATATGACAAAGAAACGTCAGACTTTAAAGAAAATACACCTAGATTCAAATCAGTACCTTTTGGACCTTGGTCGAATCTGTTCAAATAATAATAGGACCAGTGACGGTTTCACGATTTATTTTCCGGAATTTCTGAATGCAGTAAAATCTGCCGAAAACTTGATTTATGTAAATAATGAATTACAAATATTTGAAAATGAGTTATGAATACTTAAAATCGAATAATGAATATTTGAAAATCATTTTTAAATATTTATAATTCATTTTTAAGTATTGATCATTCATTTTCAAGTATTGATCATTCATTTTCAAATATTCATTAATTTACAAATATTTATTAATGAATTTCTAATAATAAAACTGATTTAAGTATTTATAAATGAAATATAAATACTTAAAATGATTTATAAAAATTTTATAAATAACTAAATACCGAAGTTACTGTGAATTTTGATTCTGCATATGCGCATAAATGTATAAATATTTCTTATTAATAATAAATATTACGTTCTTCCAAAAGTCCAATTCCGGAACGTCCCGGGTATTAGAATGGCGGGTCAAAGAGGTCAAACGGGGTAAAAATGGCGTCCCGCTGTATGAGGGCAAAGGGAATAAATTCTTCAATCAACATATGAAAGGTATTTATGATTTGAAAAAAGCCGAACATGTCATAAATCAACATTTTATCCCAGGCGGGTCATTTCCAACCAATTTATTTTAGGTCCAGAAAATAAATAGGAGAATTCCTAGATTACGCTCAACTGACGTCAGGTACCAGTTTCCAGTAGATTCGGAGTAAGATGTCGACAATTACCAAAAAATTTGAAAGTGGAATATCGTCTAATAGATATAATAAATGTGGTCCTTTTCCACTGTGGATTACCATAAATATAAATATTCAGTTAGAAATACTTATATATATATATTTTGTTCAACTTTTCTTATGTCTGCAATTCAATTAATATACTTAATTGAACTATCAATAAATAAATATAACTCGACCCTACACTAATTTAGTGTTTCGGCAATATTATATGGCTTGCCATTCATCATCAGGGATCTGCCATTAGTTTCTTAATTGGGTAGAGGTCAATATGTCCCCTAAAGAGGGCATAACAATGAGGAAATAGATCAAAATATTAGAGAAGCTCTCTCTCGCAAAAGGTCAGACCTTTTGAAAAATAGAAGTAAGGAAAAATCTAAGGAAATTCCTTTGATTTTTTTCCACCAAATATAACCCATGTATAATACCTTGATCATTTTATTTCATATGAAAATACATTGGCACATGATATTTTGATCAAAACCACAGAAAACAACTTTTGGTCTATGTGTTTAAAAACTTGTCTTACTAATTTAGGGTTTTCTTATTTAACAAATTTCAATATGTGCTTGAAACCAGTGCTCTTCACTATCAGGGGGTCCAATCGAATTGGTAAGTGCAGCGTGTATTTTGGTA
>MJUU01022477.1:298953-310074 GCA_002080025.1 Modiolus philippinarum | reverse complement strand
ATATATATATATATATATATATATATATATATAAAATAATTATAACGACAATAAAATGCAAATTGATGTTAAATTTACAGCAAATTTTCGCCTTTCCATAGGCTTCGTCAGGCTGATTATAAATTCTCTACGCACGTGTTTGTATGTGCGATAAAATATTTTTGTTGGTACCATTACACTAACAATGAAACTTGTAACATAGATATTTTCGTTCTTTATGACATAGAAAGCTAAAACTTGTAAATATAAAGTATGAAAGTAAAAAAAATACAATTAATTAAAAGGATGTTAACATAATTGTTTGACGCTGGAAAAATATTTTTTTTATTTTTTGTTACTGTTGAATTTCATTTGGTCACGTTCGTTAAGACCGTTGGGTTCTAAAGTACAAAGCTGGTGAACCCAAAAATTATCTCGCAAATCCCTTGTCAAGTCATCCCATTGATCGTTTTCTCCAATGATCTGTACTTTGATATCTTCAAAAGTATGTCCTGTCGATTGGAGATGGCGCGTGACAGGACAGTTTCGTTTTTTATTATGAAATGAACGGTGGTTGTTTAACCTGATGTTGAAACAGGTGGTAGTTTGTCCAACATATTGTAAACTGCATGAACCACAAGTCAATAAATAGATGCAATTTTTGGTTTTGCAGGATACAGGTGAGAAAATTTTATAAGTTTCTTTGGTGACACTACTTTTAATTGTGTTGCCAATGACTGCAGATTTACAGCATTTACAGTTGTTACGTTTGCAAGGATTGTGTCCACCTGGTGATTGGGGTTGATTCTTTATTTTGGATTTTACTAGAATGTCTCGTATGCTTTTTGGTTTTCTATAGGCCATAACTGGTATTTCTGGAAAAGTTTTTTCAACTTTGGATCTTTCTCGATCAAACTCCAATTCTTACGAATTATAGATGGTAGTACTTGGAGACTGGGATGATAAGTTACAGCAAGGGGTGTTCTTTTATTTTGACGACTCTTATCTTTGTACACAAGCAAAGAGTTGCGGTCAATATTGTTCACTTTTTCAAAAGCACTGTTGATATTTTTGTCATTATAACCCCTATTGAGCAGGTGTTTTTTAAGTTCTTGTAAACGGTGGTTTTTTAGGTGTTCCTCCGAACATATACGTTTAACTCGTATGGCCTGGCTATAAGGGATACTGCGAGAACAATGTTTGGGGTGACAGCTTTTCGGGGATAAAAATTAATGCTTGTCAGTTTTCTTTGTATGGAGATCAGTTTTGATGTTACCGTTGACAATGGTTGTAGTGGTGTCAAGAAAGCTGATCTTCTTTGTTGAGGACTCAAATGTAAATTTCATGGAGTGATGAAAATTGTTACAATGTTGAAAAAAATGGTCAAGTTGTTCTTTTGTTCCATTCCATTTGATGTCAATATCATCAATGAAACGCAACCAAGAAATTGGTTTGAATGGAGCTGTAGACAAGATATCTTGTTCAAGGTTTCCCATGAAAATGTTTGCATATGAAGGTGCCATTTTGGTTCCCATACTTGTTCCGTTAACTTGCAAATAATGTTGCTCGTTGAATACAAAATTGTTGTTCTCCAGAACAGGAGTGAGTAATTTGACAAGGCACTCGGTTGGAGGATTTTATTCTTGTCTAGAGTTCCATGCTTTTTCACAGGCACGTATACCTTCATCTTTTGGAATATTAGTATATAAAGGCGATACATCCATAGTGGCCAAGATGGTGTTTTCTGGAAAGGGGGTCAAATTATTAATTTTCCCGAGATAATCCGTAGTGTCCTGTAGATGCGAAGGGAGTTTGTATACAAGCGGTCGTAGGTGAAAATCAACAAACTCCGAAATTTTTTCAGTGTGATGATTGTTAGCTGATATAATTGGTCTTCCAGGAATACCTTCCTTGTGAAGTTTGGGCAGTAGGTAAAATCTGCCAGGTGTACATTCCTGTGGAAGCAAATATTGATAGGTGTCATCATCAATATGTCCATTCCCATTCTCATTCATTTCTGCCAATGTGGTTCTTATTTCTTCGGCAATTGATTCTGTTGGGTGGGAATCTAGTTGTTTATAGAAGCGAGTATTAGTCAACTGTCTTCTACCCTCCTCTATGTAGTCGTTTTTGTTCATGACAACTACAGCACTGCCTTTGTCAGCAGGTTTTATAATTAATATCATCTCTATGTTTTCTAGACCTTTCAATGCCAAAACGAACAGCATTATTAGTTTGTAATAATTATGAATGGGAAAAATGGTTGTGGAAGAACTACAATTCTTTTTCGAAACAATATATCTAATAATACATCGGCAAACGAATACCGAAGCAAGAAAAGGAAAGGGGAAATTCTAAAATCATAAATCCAACATCATGGCAATTCACAGCAACACGAATTGAGATAGTATGACAAAGACATAACAAATAAACAAAAATGAACAAAAACGCCACGCCACAAAACTAAAGCACTAGCAGTGTGAACCCCTATAAAACTGAGGTATCATCAGGTGTTCCGGCATGATCTGCTCCATGAGTGGCACCCGTCACCCTGCCAGTGAAAAGTCCGGTTTTGTCACAGTTGGTGTTAGTCAGTCTGGTAACAATCTCTGGATCTACTCAAAAATATCTGTTCTCATTTGTGAAACAGAAACATATCAAGGATTTGATGAAAACTTGTCAGGTGTTTTAATTTGACATGTAGAAGACATTCATGAAATAAAAAGTGGGGTCCATTTGCAAAATTCTTTAAGCCATTGAACTTGAGGTAACTAGAGAAGTTCCGAAATATGACCTAAATTAGAAGCCAACTTAATTAATGAAAAATATGGAATATTTCATCCCCCTTTGTTCACTACATAACAAGTTATTTTATTATAAATTTTCCCAAACAGGAATTATGCAAACATTATTTTAGAGATTACTATTTTAAATCTACTTATTACAATATAAAATGATCCATAGCCGAAAATGATATGGACCTATTAAATTATTTATGTTTTTTAGGCGAACCTATACTTAAGATAACAGTGATTTTAAAAGTACTTTTCCACACCGGTACTAGGACCGTCTTGAACTTACTATGAGGTATGAGCAAAGCTCATTGCTGAATACCTCATTGGACTTAAAAATGTAGAACAATAAAAGCGTTACTACTTTGCTTGGTACTACCATGTATTTTTGTTTATCGCATGTGCGTTTACTCCATATCCTTTCATTATTTTTTAAGACCGGAGTTTGTCTCTAATGCAGTTCGGAGTCAGTAAAAAGATTTCCAGTGCGAAAGATGTAATTTTTTTTATATTTCAGTGATGGTGTACTTGTTCGTGAGAGAATTTCTCATCTGGATATAATATCAGTACTTTCCAGTTTAGGCATTTATAGTTTTTGTAACTTCCAAATGTTACTCTGACCACCTGTTTATGGTGCTCACATCTCACTATTTTATATATATATAAGTTTTCTTACTATCAGTTTGATGAATACCCTGTGTTGTCCATGTTGTTTTCTCCCACTAGCTTAGAACAAAAGTGCTTTTGTTGGGAAACGGATGTCAGTGGTTGTAACAGTACTTTGCCAGTTTAATTTATGTTTGTTGATGATCCCACATCCATGACCACAAAAGACATGGATGTAGTATTGTTCGCAAAGAATTCCACTCAAACCGATACCAGGGATAGACTTACTATGAGTTATGAGCAAAGCTCATTATTGAAGACCTTATGGTGGCTTTTTCAAGATGAAGAACAACAATAAAAGTGTTGTTTATTTTGCTTGGTTCAGCCATGTTTTTGTATAGATTTTGCTACATATGCATTTACTCCATATCCTTTCATTGTTCAGTTATTATGTACTTATTCGTGGGAGAATTAGTCATATGGATATACTATCATACTTTCCAATTTTGGCATTTATAGTTTGGTAATTTCCAAATGTTACTCTGACCACCTGCGTTATAGTGTACACATCTCACTTTTTTTTACTTTCAAGTCTCATACAATCAAAGTGATGAGTGTCATGTGTTTGTGTTACTTGTAATCGCCCACTAACATAGGACACTAGTGCTTTTGTCGGGAAACAAATGTCAGTGATTGTCAGCTTAATTAATGTTTGTTGACGATCCAACATTCATGACCACAAAAAAAATGGACGTAGCGTTGTTCGACATTTAGTAAGGAATTCCGCTAAAACGTCTTGAACTTACTAAGAAATATGTGGAAGTCCTCATGGTGACTTTAAGATGAAGAACAACAATAAAACCGTTGTTCCTTTGCTTGCTTCTACCATCAGTTTGTAGAGACTTTGTCTCATGTGTATTTACTCCATATCCATTCATTGTTCATTTAAGACCTTCGAATGGAATATTCATATGTTTCTTTTAAGCCCCCGTAATATAATGATAATTAGCCTAAATTCAGATGATTATCTGAGTATTTACCAGTTAGAAATGAATTCAATCTTTGGGTAATTATATGACATAAATAGTGCTGACTGGTTCTGAAAATCAACAGGTATAATTTAGTAGACTGAATGCTTGCTTATCTTGATTGTGTATGTCAAGACTAAAGAATTCATATAAGCTTTTTCCAGAACAGGAGACGTGTGAAACCTAATCAATGCAATTTTTCTCAGACATTGAATTCGACTAAATCCTTGACATTCCCACATTTATTATGCTTCAGTACTTCTTTGTATGACTGGTCTGTTTAAATTTCTTTTTGTCTTGTATGTGATGATTGTACATGAACGTAATGATAAACTACAATATGTTTCATGTTGCCATGGTAACCATTCCGGCCATTTGGAACATCACCTATACCACAAAAATAGGCCATTTTCAAACTTTTATTTATAAAGGAATTTTCAAACTTTTATTTATAAAGGAATATCAGGGAATTTTAAATTTAATTTTTTATTGTACCTCATTTGAAGTCTTAATAGCACATTTGAAATGAGTTTTAAAACTTACCATATAAATATGAAGTTAAAACGAGGCTACTGAAAATATTAAGAAATTAACAAATTTCAGATGCAAACTTAGGCAAGATAAATAGTGGCTATTCGAAGAATAGCTGCTTTATGCGATAAGAACCTCATGAATTTTAATGAGCTTATCAGATGTGCATGCGCGTGTTAAATCATTATCAGACAAATTTTGGAAAGGAACAAAGTGTGGTGTGAAAAATATCGGGTTCAAAAAGTGTAGATAGAAAAAGAATAATTTTAATTTTTATTTTGAAAAGCGCGTTAAATGGAAATACTTTACGGGACATACAAGTTAATTTGATTTATTATCAGAATACAGGATTATTTTAAATATTAAGAAATTACACGTGATGGTTGACATTGGAGGAAGAATATTGGTAGTATATTGAGCAAATATTGATCATTTATTCATATTAACACACTTTCTGTATGATTCATAATGAAAATGGAATAAAATTGATAAGTTGACTTTTGACATTTGGTGCATTTCTACTTCTACTTCTACCGACTCGTGATCACAGTCATCAGATTGACTATTATATCACTTTAGTTGATTGCGCCGCCGCGAGACCGATAAATGCAAATTATTTACAAGTGCGCGGATAAAAAGACACACCAGCAACGGGAACGCGGCTCCTTCTGGTCCCTACCCCCCACAATTTAGTTCACAACCCAGTCAAAACAAGATCCATACAGAGCCCCGGTTCCGTGGCTGATTTACTATCTACACACTGTGTCTGAGGAGAGTCCTGAAAAATTCAAGGTTCTCGGCAGACACAGCACAATCTGGCAAGATGTTCCACTCTCTGATCGTCCTTGGGTAGAATGACTCCTTTCTGGCAACTGTTCTGCATGATGGTATTTGCATTGCCATCTTGTTGTTGGTTCGTGATGGTCTTGACATTGGTAATAGTTTATCAGTTGCATCAATTTCAACTTTGCTGTTATTGATTTTGTACTGCATTTCCAGTCTGCTTGTTTTCCTACGTTCTTCCAATGTTGGCCATTCTAAATCATTCAACATATCACTGACAGATGATGTGTTGTGATATCTGTTTGTCGCGTATCTTGCCGCTCTTCTTTGAACCATCTCTAGTCTGTGGATATCGATTTGTTGGTAGGGATCCCAGACAGTAGAGGCATACTCCTCGAGTGTTGTGATATCTGTTTGTCGCGTATCTTGCCGCTCTTCTTTGAACCATCTCTAGTCTGTGGATATCGTTTTGTTGGTAGGGATCCCAGAAAGTAGAGGCATACTCCTCGAGTGTCGGTCTGACAAGTGACATATATGCCTTTTCCTTGATGCTCTTATTTCCGATGTTGATGTTTCTCTTCAGGAATCCGATGGTTCTGTTGGCCTTTGTACATATATTGCCGATATGTTCACCCCACCTTAGATCTGAAGTAACTGTCACGCCAAGGTACTTCGCTGATGAGACTCGTTCCAGGATATGTCCGTGAAGTGTGTAGTCACGTTGGATGCTTCTTCTTTTCTTGGATATAGTTAAAATGTTGCATTTCTCCGGATGGAATTTCATCAGCCACTTTGTTTCCCATTCAGCAAGGTTGTCCAGATCTTGTTGGAGGTTTGCAGCGTCTGCATTATTGGCTACAGTGAGGTAAACGATGGTATCGTCGGCAAATAGACGTACTGTTCCTTTAATTCCAGTAGGCATGTCGTTGATGTAAAATAAGAAAAGACTTGGGCCGAGTACTGATCCTTGGGAAACTCCGGACTCTACTGGGATGTCTGATGAGGTTTCTCCTTCCACAACTACTGACTGGCTTCTGTTCGTGAGGAATGAAAGTGACAACAAAAGCTTCTAATCCATGCATTTGTTTTGCCAGTGATCCCGTAGTGGTTGAGTTTGTTGAGGAGAAGGCTGTGGCTGACTTTGTCGAATGCTTTGGAAAAATCCATTATGAGACAGTCAGTTTGTTTTCCTTCATCTAGGTTCTTTGTTATATCATCAACAAATTCTATAAGTTGTGTTTCACAAGACGGGCCTTTTCGGAAACCATGCTGGAGCGGGTATATGATGTTCTGTCCGCAGGCGTGCTTCATGATGTGGCTGGTGACAATGTGTTCCAGGAGCTTGCAGGATATGCATGTTAGAGAAATTGGTCTATAGTTAATAGGGTCAAACTTCTTACCCTTTTTGTAGACCGGGCATACGTTTGCTGTTTTCCATATGTCTGGAACTTCGCCTGTTGCATATGATCTTCTAAATATGATAGTAAGTATTGGTGATATATCACGTGCAAGATGTTTAAGCACTCGAGGCGAGATGTTATCTGGTCCTGCAGCCTTGTTTGGGTTGAGACTTTGTAGAAGCTTTAGAATACCATTTTCAGTGATGTTGATATTGTCAATGTAATTGTATTGTCCCTGCATTTTGCACTGATTTTTGAATTCATCTCTACTGATCTCTGATTTTTGTGAGAAGGCTTGCTGAAATTGGGCGTTGAATACATTCGCTTTGTCTGTGGAGTCAGCATGCAGGAGTCCATCGGCCTTGAGAGGTGGTATGCTATTTCCATCTGATTTTCGGTGTTTAATGAAGGTCCAAAATCTTTTCATAAAATTGGATAGTTCATTGGTGTTGTTTTCACCTGGAGAGATGATGCCATCAATGTATTTCTAGTATGCTTTCCGTAGCTCATATTGGGTTTTTCGCTTCAATTCTTTGAATTTACGTCTATCGGAGTTGTTGTTCGATTTCTTTTGTCTCTTATACCACCTATCTCTCTTCTTGATAAGCCTCTTAATATCTCTGGTGATCCAAGGAAAGCCATCTTTTTTTCTTAGCAGTTTTTGATGGTATGTTTTTCAGTTCAAGATCAGCTTGGAACTTATTCCACATGGTGTTTACAGATGAATTTTCCTCGTTGAGTTTCTTCACATCTTTAAGTAGCTGCTTGAGGTCCTCCTGTATGTTGTCCCAGTTGGCCTTTCTGTATAAGGTGATATTTCTAGGCTTTTAGGTGGCTTTCTTTAGCTGGATATTAATTTCAGCAAAGACGATGTCGTGGTCTGAAAGCCCTGGAAGTGTTTCAATTCTGTTGAAGCTTGTCGGGTAGTTGGTAATGATCAGGTCCAGTATGTTTGCGCCTCTGGTTGGTGTTTTTACAAGTTGTTGGAGACCATTGTCGTCCAGGATGTTGCCAAACTTGTCGTGGTTCCCTAGATGTTGGGTGTTGGTCTTAATGGTGTTATTTGTCCAATCCCATCCAGGCAGGTTGAAGTCTCCTGCTGATATGATGAAAGCATTGTTGATTTTGCAGACTCTTTCCATACTCATTCCATATTCTTCATATCTCTTATCATTTGATGTTTTGGGGTTGTAAAAGGCTGATAGGTACAGTGTCTTGTGGCCCACCATCTCTAGTTTACACCAAACTATTTCACAGTCTGTATGAAGTTCTGGGGCAGCAGATGTAATTAAGCTGTCTTTAACTGCGATGAGTACACCTCCTCCATTGTTTTTACGGTCTGTTCGATAGATGTTATAGCCGTCTGGAAATATTTGTGCGTCTTTTACACTGGAATCAAGCCAGGTTTCTGTCCCAAAGATGATGTCATGTTTTGTACTGTCAAGTAAGTTGTTGATTTCTGCCTGTTTATTTTTTGCCGACTGAAAGTTGACATTCAGGATTCTAAAGCTGTTGATGCTCTTTGTTTTTCCATCTTTTTTGTATTGGTTCCTCCTTATCTTCTCTGGAGTTGATGTGTGCAGTGGCTTCATGTTTTCAGTAGAAGTATCAGCCAGGATACTAAAATGGTTGGATGTGCTGAAAACCATGGGAAAATAGAAGGTAGAGTAGTTCGGACAGCTGCACATAATGCAGTCCCAAGCAATGGCAGAGTCGTTGACGTGTTCTAGGTATGATTTAGTCTGCATAGACTGGCAGCTAACATGGTACCATTGGTTACATGTGTCAAAGACAATTCCTCGCTCTTCCCATGTCACTGGTTTATCACAGATGCCACAAGGGTAGATGGTAGCTTCATCGTTTTGGCTTATTGGACTAGGGTTGAGATTGACATCATTTGACAAAATAATCAGTAGGATAGATAGGTACAATATGGTGCTTCGGCATGGTGGTTTGTAGTTTTTAACCAATTCTGTCAGTTGAGAATGTATGCTGACAAGGATGACGCTATGAGCTATGTGGTGTTGGTCAAAGCTATTGGTGATGACACTGTTGGTGTGAGAGATGTTGTGATGAGCTGGATCTATGGGGCCTCTGGTTATTCGACATATTAGTGCAATCAAAAAGATGACGATTCTCAGTGTTGCCATGATTCCCGCGGTTGGTTTCTTCTGGTTGGCGAAATACATCGCCTATACCCAGATCGACAGTTGGTCACTGGTTGGCGAGATACGTCGCTTATACCCAGATCGGTGATTTGTCTCTGTATGGCTATGGAAGTGGCGCTAACACTGAGGTCTTGTTGGTATAATACAATGGCTAACCAAGGTTTACAATTCGTTGATGATTTGACGACTTGCCTGCTGTTGAGTGGTGTAAGGGTACAAGGCCTAAGTTGAAATTGCCGCCATTTTGGTTTGTTTACATTGGAGATTGGCAAAGTTTTAGATGAATGTCGATGTTCTGTGGCTTGCTGATGGTAAACTGTAGCTTGGGCTGGTGTTGTGATCAGAGTGTAGAACGCCTTACCTGATTTCAGAACAGAAATAATCGAAAGTACAGGAATTTTGATCAAGAAATACTAAGACACAAAAAGGATACGTCCGTCGGCGCGCATGCGCAATCAACCAAAAAAAAAGAGGAAAAATTTTCCATTGAAAACAGACTGACCATTGTGACGTAATCTGTAAATCTGATCACGAGTGAAGAAACTGACCAAGATGATAAAATTGATGCACGATTAATTACAGATTGAGATTATAGCTTCTGAAGGTAATTCGTTTAATAATTAAAACCTAATTTAGAAATAATTAGTTCGCACATTTTTTATTTAGATCAATATCTGCAAGAAAATTTTGACTTTAATTTGCTAGATCAACACCAATTAAGACTGCGAGGTTTCAGAGGAGGAAAAGTTCACATTTTGTACCAATCATTACTAGAAGTGCAGGATTTTAAATCCGACGTAGTGCTGCTTCAAATAGGCAGCAATGACATAGGCCATTTACACACTTCAGTGGCAACTGTAGCCAGAGGTATTGAGTATCTGTATGAAGTTTTAAGATCATTGAATGTGAAAGAAATAGTAGTAGGTTTATTGTTCCATAGACAGTTTGTATTGCCTAAAAGAGGACTTTCGTTGGACCAGTACAACGAACGAGCTAGTGATTTAAACCTGTTATTATATAATTTGTCACTCAAACTATAGCATATGACATTCTGGATACATCGCGGGTAGCAATATCCTAATATTCAAATATTGGACAAGCGGGGAGTTCATCTCAATAAAGAAGGCAATCGTAGGCTTGCAACAAGCATTAGAGGAGTCATTATGCGAATGGAAACGTTGATAATGGTAATTTTTCACAAAAACCTTTTCAAATCAATGCAATATACATCCCGTTATCTTTTGTACTAATTGATTGATTGTATTTCAGATTTTAAAAGCACTTGGATATATGTTTTAAAGGAGTATCCGATACAAATAGCGGTAGCAGTAATATTAATTTCTTATAAAAGGTATGGATGATATAACTGCGGGTATGGACCGAGGGTTTTTTTTTTAAAACAGAAATTACATAATGAAAAATGGGGATGTTGGTAATAAGTATGGACAAAATGATATCAGAATGGCCACGTTGTCATGTTGCGCAAAATCAATAGTGATGAAATATATTAATATAAAAATAAATATGGGGTCACAGCATGTGGCCTGTAGGCCATGTTGTGTATTAACATATTCATGTAAAGAGGTATATAAACATATCAAAGTTCACACGTCATTGTGAGCCAGGTTGTGCAATATAAATAGATAAGAAAATTATACACAGCGTCCGCTTTAATTGTGGGCCATCATGTTGTGTGTATAGATATATTATAACAAGAGATACAACATGTATATGTACATATATATTTACTTGTAACACAAAGTCTGCTTTTAATGTGGGCCATCCAATTGTGTATTGTGTATTGTGTTTAAAAAAAAAAAAAAAAAAAAAATAT
>MJUU01022477.1:283698-298945 GCA_002080025.1 Modiolus philippinarum | reverse complement strand
TATATATATATATACTTTTAAAACAACGTCCGCTTTATATGTTGGCCATGTTGTATACAGAAAAAAAAGCTCAGATATTAATTATTTATGTATAATTATACCAAAAATACAAACATTATTGCATACCATAGTGGATAGAGGATAAAAGATCCCTAGATGCTTTGTTTTGGGTCGTTTTAACCTGGATATGGGATGTTGTCTCCTTGACATTTACCCCATTTCCTTTCTTATTCATCTAGTGTAATACACAATTCTTCACAGTCAGGTTCGCAGATTGGACCATCCTTGCATGTTAAGTAAGAAGCCAAAGTTTCAATGTGCACAAATTTGTTAGGTGTCACATAATATTTTTCAGAATGCCACCAATTCGGAAGGAGAGACGATCTAGTAGGACAAGGAAAGGATGATTATATCTAGTCCAGTGGTAACCAGTGTTAATACGGAGATCGAAACATCGCGAAAGAAAGTGAACAATGAACAAAACCAAAACATTTGGACTACAGTAAATATATTAGCTGATAATGTCACAACAATGCAGAGACAAATGACAGATGTTAAAAATGCACTGGAAAATATCCAGAAACAACCAACTGTAGTGAACAGAACCTTACTCCCGTCATTAGGTACATCACTAACATTACAGCCACTAGAGACAGTATCAGATAACAATCTATCACTCCCAACATTAAGTGCTACACAACAATTACAGTCATTAGAGACAAATCACAATAATTTATCGGTACATACAGTTGTTTCACAACAACCCGCAAATCAAGATAATGCTACAATTTCAGACCCTCTGTTATATGAATATTCAGAGAAATATAATTTGCACCATACACTGCCATTAGGTGCAGCAGTTCAGATGTGGTTAAGAAAAAGATATTGGATGATGAATATATAGACTTTTATTCATTGATACCCGAGTCCCCATATAAACAAAAATTAAAGGCATTGCCTATTTGTATTGAAAATTTCCAAAATCAGGAGTTAGGGGTACAAGAAACACCCAAAACGATAAAGTCTCTTGATGAATGGTTGTCTGCATTTTCCATTTATATGGCCATTTATACGGAAAAACAAGCTGGTGCTATACCAGGGATGTTAAAATACATGGATGTAATAAGGGATTTGGCAAAGGCAAATGCAGATTGGATGTCTTATGACACAAAATTCAGAAAGATGAAAATGCAGCAGAAATTGGGTTGGGGGGTTCCACATCAGGAAATGTATTTCAAAGCATTGTATGGTGCAAAGGATCATTATTTGATGTCTAAAAATTTAAGCAATGCCAGAAATAGTAGTACTGTTAGAAATATGCCGTTAGTTCCCACGGGGTACTGTGTACGGTTTCATGGGGACAGAACTTGTTTTCTCACCATGCAGATATAGCCATTCTTTTTTCATATGTAACAGAAAACACCCGGCATCTAAGTGTTGGGGGAATGACTTTTCCACAGGCACATACCCCACAGCAAAATGTTTTTCAATTGCAGGGAACTAATTTTCGTGGCCCCCGGGCATTCGAACCGAGACAGTCAGCAAACTACACCAAGCCCACAAGAGGTCAGCACAGAACATACTTTAACCAAACCCGCTTTAGAGCTACCAACCCCAATACGTCCCACAATATTGGCTAGATATTTGAAGGAATACAATGAACAAGACAAACATTATCTGATTAATGGGTTTACTAAGGGTTTTTCGGTTTCATGTCAATATTTTAAACCAAGCATTGATTGTCGCAACTTACCATCTGCACTTAAAAGACCTGAAATGATATCGGACAAAATTGCTAAGGAGTTGTTGGCTAAACGAATGGCATGCCCATTTATTGAACCTCCTTTTTCAGATTTACATGTATCGCCGTTGGGGTTGTGTTCTAAAAAAGATCCATCAAAGTTTCGCATGATTCATCATTTGTCTCATCCTAAGGGAGCATCAGTAAATGACTTCATCCCTACAGAGTTTTCTACAGTACAGTATACTACAATACAAGATGCTATTTTGAGTATAAAGAAATTTAAATCCCTTGTTATCTGGCCAAATGTGACATTGAAATGGCCTTCAGAAACCTACCCCTTTGTCTGACAGATTATCACTTATTTGGTATTAAGTGGAATAACCTGTTTTACTATGATAAATGCTTAGCTATGGGGTGTGCATCGGCTTGTAAAATATTTGAACGTTTCAGCACGGCTATTGAATGGATTGGTCAACGGATTATGCCTTGTAGGGAAATACTTCATATTTTGGATGATTTTCCCGGATTGAATCACTCACAGTGTGACGGGTGCTGTTAACAGAGCAGGACATGCTTACCCTTCCGGAGCACCTGATGTCACTCTCAGTTTCACTGGAGTTCACACTGTGAGTGCCTTTGTTCTGAATGTTGTGGTTTCTGGTTCTGTGCTTTGTGTCTGTCTGGCAACATTGTTTTTGCGTCGAACGTCATTGTTTTCTGTGTTCTCGTTTTTGCCCTGTCTTTGGACTTCGATTTTTGTGAATATCACCCCTTTGTTCCTTCGGTATTCTACTGTCGTTGTTTCTAATTATTGCACAGACTGAGGAATTGTGTAAAGAATATTTGGAAAAATTTTTGGACATTTGTTTTGAATTGGGTATTCCGATGGCTCCAGATAAAACGGTTGGGCCCTCTCCGATTTTGACCTTTTTGGGCATTGAATTGGATACTGTTTTGCAAGAAGCAAGACTCCCAGTTGAAAAACTTCAGAAATGTCTCGATTTAGTCGATAATTTCTTACGAAGGAAAAAAGTCACCCTTGAGGAATTGCAATCTCTGTTCGGTCTACTTAATTTTGCTTGCCCTGGAAGGGCATTCTTACGGCGTCTTTTTGACTTGACTAGGGGCCTAGAAAAACCACATCACCGAATAAAACTGAATAGGGGTTGCAAGGACGATTTGTTAGTGTGGAAAGAATTTCTGCTCAATTTTAATGGAAAATCTTTATTCTTGGATGAGAGATTTACAAACTCAAACACGTTAGAGCTCTTCACTGACGCCTCTGGGGCTTTTGGCTATGGGGCTTTATTTGGGAATTCGTGGTTTTATGGAACTTGGGACCATCCTTCATGGGAGGATGCAAATATTATACCCTATTGTTTTGGCGGTAGAAGTTTGGGGTCATATAATGAAAAATAGTTGTATTTGTTTCCAATGTGACAATGAGGCATTGGTCTACGTTTTGAATAAACAGAGTGTTATGAGAAAGAGATTATGTTCCTGATAAAAAAAATTGGTCCTACTGAGTTTGAAGCATTATATTTTGTTCAAAAGTGAACATATAGAGGGAAAGAAAAATTATTTAAATGATGCTCTTTCACGTTTACAGATTCAAAAATTTTTACACATGAAGCCAACAGCAGACAAGCAGCCTACAGTTAAACCAATACTGCCACAGTTGCCAAATTAAGTGATACCGTTGAAAGTTTAATGGATGCATCTTTATCTGTCAGCACTCGAAAATTGTATGAACGAGTTTGGAAAGATTTCTGTGAATTTTGTTGGGCAGTTCTTACAAAGGCTGACGCACAATTACCAGTATCCATAGCCACTTTATCGTTATATCTGGCTCATCTGCATGATAAAGGTTTTGCTTACTCAGTTTTGCTTACATATAGTTCTGCAATAAGCTATATACACAAATGACGTGACAAGTCAGATCCATCTGCCTCATTTTATATATCTAAATTATTACAAGGGGCAGAAGAAAAAAACCAACAGTAGATACGAGATTCCCTATAACGTTGTCAGTACTTCACAAACTGGTAGGTGCATTAGAACAGTCGTGCAGTTGTGGTTATCAGAGAAAAATGTTCAAAAGCATGTTTTTGCTTACGTTTTATGGGTTTTTACGGGAAGGGGAATTTACAGTTGTGGCATCAAGTGAGGTAAATAATTGTTTACAGTTATCAGACATAACTCAGACAGAGGCAGGTTTTGTTATCCATTTCAAATCTTTCAAACATTCATGCCCAGGGACGATAAAGAGCATTCTAATAAAAAGGCATTTACGATATTATCTGGAAATGAGAGGGAAAAAAAGGGTTGTCTGTTTTTGAATCAAAGTGGGTATGCGGTATCTAGGTCCCAATTTACAGAGGCACTGAACGGAGCCCTTATGCCCAAATTAGAGTCCTTGGCTGCTGGCATTCTAATGCTTTTTTAAAATACATTCGTCCGGACATTTAAAAAAAAGTACACAGTACCTTGTGGGGAACAATTAATTCAAATTCAAAGTCAAATGTTATTTTCTTAAACTATTATAGTTGCATCAATTACAATAGTACGGCGAGCAGGAGCAGCCATATGTGTATGTCGTTCAGTTCTTAGTTTGTTGAAATGATCGAATTTAATTAAGACGTGTTTCAATTTGACATTAATTAGCACCGGCGATTACATTTGTATTCTTTGTCAGTGACGAGCAGGAACAGTCACTTAATTATTTCGGTAGCAATATCATGCGCATGCATGTATTGTATTATGTTTTATTATAGGAGAAATGAAGTATGTTATGATTTAGGATTAACGTGATAAGCAGCTTGGGTGGGGGGATCCTCCGAATCCTGTGGCCAAATTTTTGATCATCCACCTTTGCCTCGTATATTCATATATTGTAAACAATTGATACATGTTGTAAATATGTTACGTAAAGTAGATTAAATGGTCACATTAGGTGGCCCATAAAAGTCCAGTAATAGTTTTAGTCTTGTATATATTAGTTAAGATTCGAGGCAAACAGAGCAAGCTGCCGAAAAAAGATTGTATTCAAACAGGGGAACAAATATCTAAAAGGAGATGTGCGATATCGTTACACATAGAGCATCATTGGATGGGGTAAAATGACAATTTTCTAGCTATATCTGTGAACTAGGAGCATAAATGCATTTTTTTTCCATTTTTAATAGGTTTAGACGTAAAGCCAGCACAGAAAATACCTTCCATCAGCATTATAACATAGACCAACAATAGTATGTTCAAAGTATATAAAACTAAAAATACTGCGAGCATACCTCACCAAATGATACCCTAGTATACATAGATGGCTATCGGAAATCTCCGATAAAAATCTAAAATAGGAGTTGCACTCTGTAATCACATGATAAAGATTTCCTGAAAGTTATATCAAATTTCATTCATTGGCTAAGGAGGAGTTAAGGATTGCATACCAGTATCCCTAAATATATTGCAGCATGTGATACAGAATGTCTGAAAGTTTAATAAATTCCATTCATTGGTTTAGGGGGAGTTGCGGATTGGAATCCAGTACCCCCTAATTACAATGCATTTGCTAGTCTATGTATGGCTATTGGAAACACTAAAAACTGGACAGATAAAACTCTTAAATAGGAAATACATTATGGCATCATGTGATAAAAGCGAGGTATGATTATCAGTGGGAAAATACAATATGAAAAATATATGTATATATTTATATGTATAGCCTTAGTGTTGGTTACCATGGCAATTTGACAAAAATGACGTTTGTGACTATGAAAATTATATAGATCGGATCAAGTTTGGACCAATTGTTCTGCATATATACCAAACTAGATCTTTTTGACTTGCTTTGACCTTTAAATGATTCAAAGGCCGAAAAATGAAGCAGATTTCAGAGGACAATGACAAAAATTAAATTGTTGAGTGACCTTGACTTTGATGCATATGACCTTTAGGTAATTCTAAAGTGACAATCTGTTGAACTGATCCTTTTGAAGATAAATGATTTTACATTGTTTTTTTTTTCTATATACTGACAAGTAGCAAATTCAGGGTTATACGATTTTAAACAAAAACCATCGTTTTTGGCAAGTTGCTATTGCAACAGGTTTTATTATTGATTATCCATTTACCCGCTTATATTTCTATATGCATTTAGCAATGAATCCTTGGTGTATGTCAAAAAACCCATGATAATCCTCATGCTAGCTTTTAACTTTAATTCAATTTAAAATTTGGTCACAAGTGACAAAAACGCATGAAAAATGCATGAATTTGGTGCAATTTTTTCAACAAAAATGTATAGGTATCTTAACAGCATCGTTTCCACTTGGTATTTATGTTATCTTTTACAATTTTTTTGAAACTGGCTGATAAGGCTTTAAATTTACAAGAAAGTTAAATTGAAAGTTTCTTTGTTTTTGTGTATTAATTAATATTTGAAAATGGCCTGTTTTATTGTCTCAGAGATGGACTGTCGCGTCGCAATGGTTATCATGACAACAGTTGTCAAAAACAATGAGCTAGTGTTATGTTCTATGATTTATTGGTTAATATCAACTTAAAAAAGTAAAAATCAACCAAATATGTGACAGGTCGTGTCATTTTTTTGTGGTTACAGAGAATCGCTTTATAAAAACCTTCACAACTAGGATAGATGATTCATAGTCACCAATCCACAAATAAAGACTAAGCCAGAGTTTTTTGCATTACAGTGGTTAGTTACCAAATATCAACAACATTATAGCTAATGTAATGCGTGCACCCATATGGGCGTTACTCGTTTTGCATAAAAGCATACTGACCTAACATTTGTGTTAACTGATAGTGAAACCCTACTGCTGGCTTTTGCTACCGCCGGTACCAAGTCCGGCTGTCTCGAGTTCCTATCGCTGTTTATGTTTGTCTTTTGTTTTTTATTGTGTTTTTCTTGTGCAGTTTCTTGGTACATTGTGGAATGTGACTATGTTTCTTCGGCCATTGTAGGTGTTTCTTGTATGCCGCTCTGTATCCAGCTATATAATGCCGAAGATTTAAGTATATAGAACGGGAAGGAAAAAAATAGTATAATTATAATTTTCAAATAATTATAAAAGTGATAATAAGTAATATTTATGTTAAACATTTCGGCACATCTTCATCAAAAGATAAGTTTTTTCTATTGGATATATTTAAAACTTCATAACAGCAATTCCAATCAAAGCGATGAAGTAATATCTGTAACAACCTGGACTTACGAAAGCACCTTGGTTACCAGCATCTAAAAAATACAATGATTCTTTCATAATAAAAATATTTATTTCGAAGCAAATGCAATTCAAAGTCACCCTGATTTAAAGCAATTGTCCAGTGAATTTTAAAATTTGTTTACGACTATTCTAAACTTTTATAGAGTACGAAATGAATTTTATACATATCCACTTATTTTTGTAATGACCAACAAATACAATTTACATTTTTATACAGTTCTCCTGACAGATGATTTCGAGAACTTTTTGAAAACATTACATAGCATGTTTTGACATTTGATTTAACACCATGAATACAATCTTTAATCTAAATGCATTTAAAAAATGAAATCAAATGTCAACTGGACAAATACATACTGTTCTGAATATGAATTTTGAAATCTCTAGGATGATTTAAAGCAGTGACAATATTTCCAATCAATTTTAGAAGGTGGCCTATATTTTTTGCCTTTCTTTAATAAGCTCTTTGTCCTGCAAGATGTTGAGATCTCCTGTGATGACATGAGAGCTAGGACTATAGACGTATTTTGAATTGTTGCAATTTCATGAATCAGGCACAAAATCATGGCAATTCACAGCGAACACGAATTGAGACAGTATGACAAAGACAAAACAAATAAACAAAAATGAACAAGAACGAAAAAAAAACTAAAGCACTAGAATTGTGAACCCTATAAAAACTGAGGTATCATCAGATGATCAGGAAGGGTAAGCATGATCTGCTCCAAATTTGGCCTAAATATTCCTTAGGTGGTAGCCTGCAAAAATTGTTTTAAGGGTTGCACTTTATCAAAGATGTCCACCGGCGGGGAAAACAGTTTAATATAGGATCGTATAGGGAATTACATTCAAAGATCTTCTATTAAACTGCTAAGCCAATTGTAACAGGTCTTCGTCGCAATAGCCATGAGGCTGTCAATTACAAAAAGATGTTATTCAGGTCCGAACTTTGTCCAAAAAGCCTGTAACTAGAAAACATAATATACCATTGGACCCTATTGGAAAAATTTAAAGATCTTCTTCTATGCATCTACATCTCCAATTGGAACCATATTTTGCTACAACAGTCTTTACGTGGTCCCTCTTATTTCAAACTACTGGGCAAATTAGAACCATAGTTTAACTTGAACCTTTGAACAAAGTATGTCTATATTAGCCAGGATTAAGATGAGCCCTTTGTTTCTCATTTTTGCATTCTGAACAAAACATTATCAGCTTTTACTATAAATTACTTTCTGATGCAATCCAACACTAGAACGGATGTGTGGATATTTAAAATGTTTCTAGTGCAGTAAGTTTAAATCAAAGTATCTGATGACAGAAACGATACACTGATCTTCAGACCACATTCCTTTAGATTGATAAAAACATTTCCAAATAAAAGAAAATTCCATAGGTACATTCTTCACATCGTAGAACTGTTTTGTATCTTTTTTGCCAAAATCTGCACGATACGGTCAAAATTTATAACAACAATATGAGACTTTGATATACCAAAATAAGTATTTCTGTTTTTTTTTTTCATGTCTATTCCTTTTATACCCATATCCAAACCTCATGTTATGCCCTTCTGAAGAAAACTACGAGCAATTTGAGGTGGTCAGAGGAAAATGATTCGATAAAAATCAGCTGCCTTGTAACACAAGGTACTAAAACTTGTTCGGTGATAAGATCAAACTACGGAAGCATGGACGGACATGTGATTTTTTTTCTCTTGCATCTGCAGTAGATAACTATTTACCTTGGCCAGGAGAGACTAACTTGTTCCAATGACATACTAAGTCATGGCCATGAGATATCTATGTCGTGGCCACGAAACACTTATCTCGCTCCGAAGACTTACTAAGTCGTAGCCAAGAGGTAGCTATCTCGTTCGCATGACTTACTTTGCCGTGGCAACGAGATAGCTAACTTTTTCCCAAGAGATACTACATCGTTCGAACATACTTACTCGTTTCCACGAGATACCAAGACGTGGCCATTAGATAGCTAAGTCGTGACCACGAGATACTATTTCGTTCCCACGACAACTAAGTCGTGGCCACAGGATACTAACTGGCGTCTACGACATACTAAGTCGTTGCCACGAAATACTAATAAACAGTGAAGCCTTCAACAATGAGCTTTGCTCATTCTCATAGCTATCTCGTGGCCACGACTTATTATGCCATGGGAACGAGATATTATCTCGTGGGAACGAGTTAAGTATCTCATGGCCACGACTTAGTATTTCGAGGGAACGAGATAGTATGCCGTGGTCACGAGATAAAAAAAATCACATGTCCACTCCATGATTCCATACAAAACTGTTATGATATTTTAGTAAAATATTCATTACGAAAACGTTGAATAGTTGATAGTCTTTCTCCGGGTTTAGTCTTGCTTCGAATGAGAGATAATTTAAACTGGATATGACGGCAAAAATAGGATCAAGAATATAAAAAGTAAAATATCGAGTTAGATAGAAAACTGTGGTAAATAAAAAGACGGAATCAGAAACATCAACGCACAATTCTAAAAAGATAAAGGATTGGACAACCCTTTGCACTTTTTATATAAAATCCAACAGAAAGATTGTGGTATCATGCTCGTGTTGATTGAAACACATTACCAGATCAGGCTGATGGAAAGGATGTTATTCATTTACTCAAAATGTCAGTAAATTAAATAGCATATTGCAAAAATACCAATGTTAAATGTTAAATAGCTGACAGAAAATTGTGTTATGCTGTACACGTGTTGCAAGGAGTAACCTCGCATCAGAAGTATTAAAATCAACCATAATAAGAAAAACCATTATAAAAAAAATAGTCAGAAAGAAGTACTCATTACCAAAAATATCAGAATAGGAGGCCAAATTCAAAACTTGGGACATCCACCGAGTGTAATAAAATCACTTATGAACATCATAAGTTACTTTATGGTACAACGAAGTTTAGTTGATTTTTTTTTGTTCTAGATCAATAAACATTATTTAGGTTTTAATATTTTTGTCATATATATTCATAGTTTTATAATTAGTAGAAGCCTAAGAGTTTGGTTCAAGTATTTATTTATCTAACTTCGCCTATGTTTATCTTTGAATAGAAATTTTTTAGTAATATAAGATGCAGCAGATGACATCAACTTTACAAGGATGGGAAGAAGCACATGCTCTCAGCCTCTTTTCCATTTGGCAGCCATTGGAGTTGGAAGTAGAAAATTTCACAGGGAGTTTTGTCAAAAAATTATTTTAATCTATTTAATTATTTATTCGATTAAATTTAAGGTAGGACAAGCTTTTTTGTAATGCAGTTAAATACACTTATTCTTGGTCACTCTATATGTAGAAGGCTACAGGAACATTTAAAGAGAAAGATAGATACCAGACTACAATTAAATCTGAATACTTCGAATATTACAAATATAACATGGCACGGAATTGGAGGGTGTACAATTGATCGACTAATTAAAATGATATCGATTTCATAAAGGATTTGAAGCCCGATTGCGTAATTTTACTAGTCAGGGGAAGTGATATCGAAATTGAATCATCGGCAGAAGAGGTGGCATTTAAATTGTTGACTTTCTGCACACCACTGGTAAATAAATGTCACGTGCGTCGTGTAACTGTATGCCCCCTCTTCCCGAGGTTCCCAAAACACGATAATGCATTTCGAAAAAGGGGTGTCATTGACTTGAAACGGAAAAAAGAGGACCAAGATTACAAGACAATGTATTTCAGTATAGCGGCTGAGGTATCCGAAATAATAAAATACAGACATCTGTCATTCTGGGATCACAATGGCAGATTCACATTCGACAACAAATCTAAATCATGCATCGATAAATTTATTTGGGACGGAGTGCACTTGCATAGGAAAGGTCAGTTTCATCTGTATAAATCACTCCGTGGCGCTGTAATAGATTGTTGTAAGAAGTGTCGTAAATCAGGTTACAGTTCGGAATTTTGTTAATCCGTACCGTCTTCGATGTATTAATACAATCCTATATTAAACTTCCGGAAACAATTTTAAGTTTGTCAAACAGACAAAAAAAGTGGTAAATTTAAGTCAAATGGTAGAAATCAAGGTTCAAATATCAGTTAATTCTTCGATATAATAAATTTATATTGGAGTGAAATGGACAGACACCATCTTAGCCGGTTAAGAACAGGCACCTGTTGCATGCATATCCGTATTAGGAACCGACAAACAAACCATCTCCATAAACGCTATGAATAATTTACTGTACATGTACATTACAAACAAATAGGTAAACATACAGATTCTTTCCACGCTAAATGCATAAAATACTTACAATCTGTAGTATAATCTGTGTACAAATACTGACATACAAGTTACAGCTATACTATTATCAGTTAAAATATGTAAAATTGATATAAAAATTCATGTATTACAGTATGCCCCCAAAAAGGAAAACTTCTGTTGGTGTGTCTGAAGCTGTAAAGAGAATGAAAAAAGCATCATAAAGGACAACCGCTGCTTCCAAATCCCTAGCACAACCATGAACTATGACATGTCTCTCAGAATCAGATTTTCAGAGAATAACGGACAAAGTCACAACAGATGTTACGGCCAAAATTGATCAACGTCTGGATCGCATGCTGGCCAGATACGAGGAACGAATTATATCACCCGCTCCACAGTCAACTGAAATTGACACAGAAAATCTAGTTCAAGGGCAAATCGAACAGATTAATGATAATCTACAAGGTACTGAAAACAATAATATCTTAAATTCGCATGAGGGTAACCCAGAGGGTCTGGTTACCAAAACTATACCATTTAAACAAAAGCATATATCATCACAGTCCCACTTCATTACTTCCTCTTTACCAACAGGGAGCGATATCTCAGATAAAGTTAAAAACCAAATATGGTCGGGTAAATATATTGATTTTCAACTGTTGTTGAACAATGACACTAATAAATTCAAATTCCAGTTTGAAATGGAAGGTGATAAACCAGAATTTTCGTTAGTTGAACAAAAACAAAGGAAGCCCCTTGTATGAAGCCAATGGTTGTCAGCATGGAATAAATTTACTGCCATACTATGTATAAAATCTCCTGAATTAGGAAGTGTACTCCCACACCATTTAGATCTTATTTTAGAAATGTCAAGGGAAAAGGGTAACTGGCAGTATTATGGCATTGAATTCAGGAAATTAGAGGAAAGGGGGGAAGCAAATTGGGGTTCTACTCATCTAGAGTTATATCTAAAAGCACGGCTAAAAAATACTAGCAGTGAACCATTTAAAGGCAGTAACAACCCACGTTGGCCACATGGGGTATGCTTTTCATTCCTTGTCTCTGGACTTTGATTTGTGTAATCTTGTGCTTTGTTCCTTCGGTATTCTACTGCTGTTGTTCAATAGAGGCAATGGGTGCAAATTTGGAGAAAATTGTAGATTTCAACATAAATGTTTCAATTGTGGATTTAATCATCCATTTTCAAACTGTAAAAAAGCTGTCTTCATTCCTTTTCGCTTTCAACCAGCAAGTCAAAACAAAAATGTCCCATTCCCACAGACAAGTTTCTTTCGTGTCCAACCTGGAAAGACACCAAAAACTTTCGGAAACCAGTCAGAAATTGTCCATACCCCAAATAACTCACAAACTGCAAATTCAAAGTGAAGACAAGAGTTCTAACTTCTTTCATAAAAACACACCTGTCAAAGTTTTAGACATTCATATTGGTTCCAAGGTAATGACACAAATAATTGTAACTATTTGATAAATGGCTTCAAATATGGATTTGATGTGGGGTTCAAGGGTTCTTTAACCCCACAAGTCTGCAATAATTTAATTTCAACAAAAGATAAGCCAGAACTAGTGACAAAGAAAATTAAGGCAGAACTTGAGGTTGGTAGATTTGAAGGCCCATTTGATTCTAAACCATTTCAAATTATGCAAATATCCCCTCTTGGTCTTGTGGAGAAGAAAACTCCTGGTACGTACCGACTTATCCATCACTTATCATTCCCTGAAGGTCTGTCTGTAAATGATGGTATACCAACTGAAGATTGTCATGTTCAATATGCTTCCATTCAAGATGCAGTTAGTAAGATAACAATTTTGGGCAAAAGCTGTTATTTTGCTACGACCGTTATAAGCAGCGCATTTCGCATTATGAATATCAAAGAATCTCAGTACCACCTTTTTGGATTTATGTGGGAAGGTAAATATTACTTCGACAAAAATTTACAGATGGGATGCAGTTCAAGCTGTAAAATTTTTGAAAAATTTAGTACTGCTATTGAATGGATAGCAATTAACAAGCTTTCAATTCCTCATATTGTACATATTTTAGATGATTTTTTAATAGTTGATAAAACTGAAGTTGATTGTAAAAAGAAGTTAGAACGCTTTTCTGGCAGTATGCAAAGACATGGGTGTACCTATTTCGATAAAACCTTTCAACCTTCAAGAATAATGACTTTTGGGTTATGAATTAGATACCACTCTAATGGAAGTCCGTCTTCCAGAGGACAAACTTTTGAAATGTCAGAAGCTAATTCATTCTGTATTGAAAAAAGAAAAAAAATACACTTCGAGATCTCCAGTCAATCATTGGTACACTCAATTTTGCATGTGTTGTGGTCCTTCCTGGGAGAGCCTTCCATCGACGCTTAATAGATTTAACAATAAGCATACAAAAGCCATGGTATAGAATAAGAATAACTAATGCTGTAAAAGAAGACCTTAATACTTGGCTAAAATTTTTAAATCATTTCAATGGGAAATCATTCATTCTTTCAGACCGTTGGTTAACGTCTGAATCTCTTCATCCTTATACTGATGCATCTGGTGCTTGTGGCTATGGGGGTATTATGGATAAACAGTGGTTTTATGGTGAATGGGACAATGAATGGAAAACTCAAAATATTACTGTTTTAGAATTATATCCAATTGTTTTAGCTGTTGATATTTGGAGTAACAAGTTAAAGAATCAATGTGTGGTTTTCCACACAGATAATATGGCTCTTGTTGCTATTATAAATAAACAAGCATCAAAAGATGCACATGTTATGTTCCTTATAAGAAAATTTGTGTTAATTTGCCTTAGAAACAATATATTTTTCAGGCAGAGCATGTCTTGGGTTCCAGAAAGGTATTGGCAGACACACTTTCACGTCTTCAGGTGCATGCATTCCGTCAACTAGCACCACATGCAGATCCTTTTCCAATACAGATTCCAGATCTACCAGTTTTAGGAAACTTGAAAGCACACTAAATGAAATCTTTAAAAATATCTTGTCAGCATCATCAAAGCAAACATACAAAAGGGCATTTTCACATAATAAAGAATTCTCAGAGGAATACAAAATTAAGTATCAGCTACCAATCAGGATGACAGATCTTGCACTATTTATTGCTTATTTGAAAAACAACTCGTTTGCACCAAGGACAATCTCAACATACATTTCAGCTATTAGTTTTGTCCACAAAATCAATCAATGACCAGACCCAGCCAAATCATTTTTGATAGAGAAATTGATTTATTCACTTCACAAAAGCAAAATATCTGATAGTAGGCTTCCTATCACAAGTATAGTTCTCTGCAGATTGATTACAGCTCTTAGGCTTATATACTTGTATGTATTTAAAGAAGAACAATCTCTACTGCTGCTTTTTGCATATTTTGTACAGGGCTTGTGGGTTCATAGTTCCTAAAACAACAGAAGACTTAGAAAGAAGAAATATACCGGTAATGTGAATTGTGACTCAGATTTGGTATTCCATACCAGTAGACTATATCAAGTGACAAGGAACTTGACAATAAAAGATGAATGAATATTTTAATAAATGTATTTAAAAACAGACAGGATCATTAATATTTTATTTTGTATTGTCATTTGAAGAACTTTGGGGTTCCCAGTTTTAGGATACATATATCTAGGAACACAGAAACACCATGCTTTTCATTTATGTTTTTTTTTAAAGTTAATGTTATTCTTTTGGTACAATTTAACAAAATCGTATTCATTTTCTGTTATGCTATACTTTATTAATATTATAAATGGAAAGTAGTATAATACTTGAGCGAGTCTGGCGCCTCGCCCAAGTATTATACTACTACAAATTTTGACCCCAAAAAAAACCCTCAAAAGACCTAAAAATGACATAAGTTTTATCAAAAAACGTAAAAACAACACAAAAAACCCTATATTTTTTGATCCTAAAAAAAAATAGGCACAAAAACACCCCCAAAATAGTTACACAGAAAAAGTGAAAAAAAAATTTTTGACCCCCCC
>MJUU01022477.1:265259-275632 GCA_002080025.1 Modiolus philippinarum | reverse complement strand
ATTAACAATGTAATGCTAGGTTATATCATTTCCAACTCAACGCCATCCTAAACAAAATAAATTTATGTTCAGTATGATTCGGTCAGAATAAATTTATTATGAAGTCTTTAAACAGTTATTGTAAAGACAGTTTAATGTAGGCTGATTGGATCTTCAAAATAAATTTATTTTCAGTATGATTTGGTCAGTATAAACTTATAATCTTTGGATCTTCAAAATAAATTTATTTTCAGTGTGATTTGGTTAGTATAAATTTATAATGAAGTCTTGATGCAGCTATTTTAAAGACAGTTTTATGTAGGCTGATTGAATCTTCAAAATAAATTTATTTTCAGTGTGATTTGGTCAGTATAAATTTATAATGAAGTCTTTATAAAAGTTTTATGTAGGCTGATTCAATCTTCAAAATAAATATATGTTCAGTGTGATTTGGTCAGTATAAATTTATAATGAAGTCTTTATACAGTTATTGTAAAGACAGTTTTATGTAAGCTGATTCGATCTTCAAAACAAATTTATTTTCAGTGTGATTTGGTCAGTATAAATTTATAACGAAGTCTTTATATAGTTATTGTAAAGACAGTTTTATGTAGGCTGATTCGATCTTCAAAATAAATTTATTTTAAGTGTGAATCTATCAGAATAAATTTATAATCAAGTCTTTATACAGTTATTGTAAAGACAGTTTTATGTAGGCTGATTGACTCTTCAAGATAAATTTATTTTCAGTGTGACTTGGTCAGTATAAATTAATAATGAAGTCTTTATAAAAGTTTTATGTAGGCTGATTGAATCTTCAAAATAAATTTATTTTCAGTGTGATTTGGTCAGTATAAATTTATAATGAAGTCTTTATAAAGTTATTGTAAAGACAGTTTTATGTAGACTGATTGACTCTTCAAAATAAATTTATTTTCAGTGTGATTTGGTCAGTATAAATTTATAATGAAGTCTTTATAAAAGTTTTATGTAGGCTGATTCAATCTTCAAAATAAATATATTTTCAGTGTAATTTGGTCAGTATAAATTTATAATGAAGTCTTTATACAGTTATTGTAAAGACAGTTTTATGTAAGCTGATTCGATCTTCAAAACAAATTTATTTTCAGTTTGATTTGGTCAGTATAAATTTATAACGAAGTCTTTATATATTTATTTTAAAGACAGTTTTAAATAGGCTGATTTGATCTTCAAAATAAATGTATTTTCTGTGTTATTCTATCAGAATAAATTAATAATGAAGTCGTTTTCAATTTTTTTAAAATATCTAATGACATTAAAATGTGTTTATATCAATTTTCAAGGTATTTCCACTAAAAAAAAAAGGATTATTGGAATTTTCCTCTTTCATTTTGGAATTAGTTTAAAGTCAAAATAAAATTAAATCCAAAATATTGTTCTTCTGTAATTCTTTATCGAAATACCATTATTTTTAAATTAATCACGTGATCTCCAATATGAACTTTCCTAAACAACAATTTGATTTTATTCCAGAATACATTGAAATATTTACATTTTATGAAAAAAATGATCATATGTTTCTTTTTCATTACATTACACATTCATTGTACAGATACACTATCACGTTAATGATACACTGTAAGGGCATTCTATCATTTTTTTTAATTTCAAATTTATCTGTTTGTTTTGTTTTATTTCTGTTTTTGCTGGTCGTTTGTTTTTTATTGTTCATTTATTTTTTTTTTATCTAGTACAATTCAAAAGAAATTTGTTACTGGACTACAGGGCCTGGCTGATGAATATTTCTGTATACTTAGTCACACTAGAATTACGTTCCTTTGGGGTACTTTTTGTTAGTAATGTTTCTTTGACTTAAGATTAAGCCTAGGCGTGTGGGAGTTAAAAATGCAGAAGATGTAATAAGATGAATTAGAAAAAGTAACACCATGAAGTGTGAGATACAGTTGGCAGTTAACTAAGACATCTTTAAAAAATATGCCAATATTGCCTGTATTTTAATGCGACCAAATGTCTAAAAACGAAACATGGATGTTTCGTTGTTCCACATTAGGAAGTGTATTCCGCTCTAACCGGTGGTAGACGAGTCTTGGATTTGCTCTGTTCTTTGTTGAAGGCCTCGTGGTGGCTTTAAGATGAAAAACAACTAAAAAATGTTCAATTCGCTAATTCTTACTTTCATTTATACATATTTTTCTCACATTTACATTAACTCTATATCCCTCTATTTGTTCATTCAAATCTATATTTTGAAAACAAATTTTAACTGTAGAACCAAGCCAACTCAAAGTTAACCACAATGCGCTGATAAGTCTGAAATTAAAGAAAAATAATCTGCTATTGAGATAGCAGTCTTATGGAGGCTTATTTCTGCCATCGAGATGTTGAGGTGTCTAGATAATTATCGAATCATGTCGACATAATTATTTCGACAAGTCGACTTAATTTTCTTGGAAAGTTGACTTAACGCCATTTTTATGTCGATTTGTCACGAAAAATATCTCGATAAGTCGACATATTTTTTTCTCGACAAGTCGACATCACACATCTCAAATTCTCACCCTGAGGTCGAGATGTCTGAATCATAACCAGGGTATCTAGATTCAAAATTGTGTTCGATTAGTCCGAGGACCAAACAATAAAGCTGCCGTTACTAATAATAACATATAGTGGTAAATACCTGTTTTTGCCAAATAACTCAAAAACGATCACAGATATCAAAAAATCTGACAAGGGGGTAATAGTGATCAGCATGACAAGATCTAATTGCCATGAAATTTTGAATAAAATCCGAGAGAGGTCAATTTTGAATTGCAAAAAATGTTCAGCATATCAAGATCTACCCACGTAGAATTTTGAAGAATATCTGAATACCGATATAGGAGTAATTTTCCTTTATTGGTTAAATTTTTCGTAAGTTTATACCTTTTGCCTTATATTTTAAAAACGATTTTATATAGTGGTAAAGATTTAATTAAAAGTGTTCAGTATGTCAAGAACTACAATTTATCTTCATAACGGAAGTTGCCGACCTCACCCAAGATGGCTGCCAGCGGGGAACTTAGCTTAACATTGGCTCCTCTGAGACTACCTGGCAAACTGGAATCATACTTTGTCACAACTGTCTTTAGTTTGTCCTCTTTGATAGATGTGCCCGGCAAGTCCCAATGAGATCCAAGATGACCGCCAGCGGGGAACATAGTTTAACATTGGACCCTTTGGGAAACCCATTCAAAGATCTTCTCCTCTGAGACACTTGAACAATTTCAATCATACTTCCTTAGTTGGTGCCCGGCAAGTCCTTATCAGATCCAAGATGGCCGCCAGCGGGGAACTTAGTTTAACAATGCATCTTATGGGAAAACACATTCAAACATCTTCTCTGAGATAACCTGGTCAAATGGAATCATCCTTAGACACTACTGTCATTAAATGTCGTTTTTCGTTCAAGTTTATCTTTCAGTTGCTTCAAATTGTTGACCGAATGCTTCCCAGTTATAAAATCGAGGTATCAAATAAAAGGTTATTGTATCAGCTTTACAATGAACTCAAGTTTTCATATTTTTACGCCCAATACGTTCCATAGCGCAATTAAACATACCCCTACCCCAAAGAAATGTTGACGAAACATCTGATATGTTCATTGATATTGCGCAAGTTTGATGGTTTAGAGAATCCGAAATGCACCTCAATTCCCAATTATGAAAATTTATTTGTGCTTTTCATTCTATTTTCTTCAATATAAAAATGTTATGCCAATTTTCACACATTTTAAATGACCAAAATTGTATTTTCAAAAGGCCAAATATATGGATCTTTGAATATTTTCGTTTTTGAATACGTTTTGTCTTTCTTTTACCACATATTACTTTTTAGTAATCAAATATCATTTAAAATAGGTATGAAATGAAAGCTTGTTATCTTTGCTTTACAACTACAACAAATAATGGCGGTTTTTATTCATACATCAATTGTTGAAGGCCTCATGGTGACTTCAAGACGAAGAACAACAATAAAAGCGTTGTTCCATTGCTTATTTTAACAATATATTTGAAGAGACTTTGTCTCATTTGCATTTACTCCATATCCCTCCAGTGTTAATCAATAAAACTTACCCTTACCCCAACAAATTTACTCAAAAATTGTCAATTTGTTGGCAACTTTCGCAAAAAAATAAACAGAAGTCGCAAAATGTGTGTTGTATAGGACAATGTTGCATAAACTATATTACAATTTTATATTTTGACAGCTATTTGTTGACTTAAGTTCAATATTTTGCCCGAAATCGGTGAAAAATGGGAATTTTTAACATTTCAGAATTGTCCAAAGTCAACTTTTAAATCGTAATATATATGTATATGCCAAATCTGGAAAATATATATGCAACTATGCCAATAAATTGTACGAAGCGACACATATGCTGTTTTGAAACATTGTTAAGAAAATAAGGAGTGTTATATGTGATTCTAATTACCGAAAAACTATCCCTACCCCAACAAATTTTCCCTGAAATTGTCAATTGTTTTGTCTTTGTTCGCATAAAAATAAACAGAACACACCAAACGTGTGCTGTATGTGACAATATTGCATGAATTACATAATGATTTGGTATTATAACATCCACTGGTCGACTAAAACTCAATATTTCTCCCAAAATTGATGAAAAATGGGAATGTTCAACATTTTAGATTTGTCCGTATTTCATCTTAAAATCGCAATATATGTCAAATGTATAGAATATATCTGCAGATATGCCAATTACTTGTTCTAAGCAATACATAAGTTGTCTTAAAACATTGTTCCGGAAAATAAGGAGTGTTAAATGGGACTCTAAATACCGAAAATCTTTCTCCTACCCCAACAAATTCAATGAAATTGTATTGCTCCCCAAAATGATGAAAAATGGGTATTTCCAACATTACAGATTTGTCCATATTTCACTGTTGAATCGCAATGTATATCAAAATTATAGAATATATCTGCATATATGCCATTTAATCGATCTAAGCGATACATAAATTTCTTAAGATATTGCTAGAAAAACAAGGAGTGTTTAATGTGACTCTTAATACAAAAACATCTTACCCTACCTTAACACATTTTCCCCAAAAATGTCAATTTTTGGTCTTTGTTCGCATCAAAATAACCAGAACACGCAAAATGTGTGCTGTATATGACAATGTTGCCTGAATTACATCATAATTTGGCGTTTAAACAGCCATCTGTCGACTAAAACTCAATATTTCTCCCAAAATTGATGAAAAATGGGAATGTTTAACATTTTAGATTTGTCCGTATTTCATCTCTAAATCGCAATATATGTCAAATGTATAGAATATATCTGCAGATATGCAAATTACTTGTTCTAATCATTACATAAGTTGTCTTAAAACACTTTTTAGAAAAATAAGGAGTGTTAAATGAGACTCTAAAAATCTTACCCTTACCCCAACAAAATTAAATTTAAAAATCCCCAAAATATTACTGTCTTTACGTATATAAGAACGAAGCATTCTACTGTTCTACTGTTTTACTTTCTTTGCAAAGGATGATCTTGATATATCGTAATATGTAATTTTGATACAAAAATATTGGTAAAAGTGAATATTTTTTGACAATTATCTTGAAAAATGGGAATTTCTAGCTTTTCAGAATTTACGAAATTCAATGTTAACTTGTTGATTAACTGCCCATAAACCACGCGCATGATCTTATTTGTGATAAATGGGAGGCTCTATGTATTTTAGTGTTTAAAAATTATATGTCATTGGACCTTTATACAATGTTGAAGCTTTTCAAGCTGAATAAAATGAAATTAATTGTGTTGAAAATGTGTGGTAAGGGGTAATATATTTGTAATTTATGAAACTGTGGTTAGTCTAAAAAGCTTTAAAGGATACATTCTAATTTCTAAGATATGATGAAACGATATATAATCAACATTTTCAAGTTATATATCAATTTCATGATGCATTTGCATCTCAAAGTCAAAACATCAGAAATTCTGAAAAAAAAAATGAAAATTTACATTTTTCGTACAATTTCGGGCAGAAGAGTCGAAAGGAAACCTTTTGAAAAGTTTAAATCTACTTAAAAAATCATTATACCTGTCAGCTTTAGTGAAATAAACACTAGAATTCCCATTAAACATTACCTTTTCATCATTTAGAGCCGGAATATTTCAAATTTTGTCTTAATTTGTAGGGGAGGGATGGTAATTTTGACATTTCTGAACCTAAATTACGTCTGAAACTAAACTTTCTGCGTACAATTTGTTGCTTACATATCATAAATTATTTTTGCATTGACAATCATTAAATATATATTAATATTTTTACGACCCTTCAGTCAAAATGTCGAAATTGAGAAAAATCTAAAATTCCGGAAAATTCCATTTTCCAATTTATTTTTTACCGAAAATCAAAATTTTATGGAGTTTTATAATTCCCGAAACCAAAACTTGATGAATTTTAGCATTAAAAAGATATGAAAAGTAAAATTTTTAGTCGACGGTTTATACTCACTCTTTAAAAATGTCAAAAAAGTTAAGTGTTTTGAAAATTTTACTTCATCAATCCTTGCGAAGAAGTTTGATATGTTGCGAAATACAAAAATCATCAAATTTAGCATAGAAAATGTATTAAAAGTAAGATTTTGAAACAGCGGTTTAAACTAAGTCTATAAAAATGACCAAAAAAAAAAATCAGTGTTTTGAAAATTTTACACCATAGCATCCTTTGAGAGGAGATTTATAATTCCCGAACGAAAAACTTGATGAATTTTAGCATTAAAAAGATATGAAAAGTAAAATTTTAGTCCACGGTTTGTACTAACTCTTTAAAAATGTCAAAAAAAATGTTAAGTGTTTTGAAAATTTTATTTCATTATATCCTTGCGAAGAAGTTTGATATGTTGCGAAATACAAAAATCATCAAATTTAGCATAGAAAAGGTATGAAAAGTAAAATTTTGAAACAGCGGTTTAAACTAAGTCTATAAAAATGACAAAAAAAAAAAAAAAATTCACAGTATTTTGAAAATTTTACACCATAGTATCCTTTGAGAGGAGTTTTATAATTCGCAAACCCAAAACTTGATGAATTTTATCATTAAAAAGATATGAAAAGTAAAATTTTTAGTCCACGGTATGAGTACTTTTTTTTTTACTACCTTTGGATTATGGCTTCCATATTATTTGATTTTAATGCTGCTGATGAGAGGTTACTCCTTGAAACACGTGTATATCATAACGAAATTTACTGTTTTTATGCAACTTCGGTATTTTTTTGTATTTTTATACTAACTCTTTGAAAATGTCAAAAAAGTTAAGTGTTTTGAAAATTTAACTCCATTAGACATTATATCCTTGCGAAGAAGTTTGATATGTTGCGAAATACAAAAATCATCAAATTTAGCATAGAAAAGGTATGAAAAAAAAAGATTTTGAAACAGCGCTTTAAAGTAAGTCTATAAAAATGACAAAAAAAAAATTCAGTGTTTTCAAAATTTAACAACATTATATCCTTTCGAAGGAGTTTTATAATTCTCGAAGGAAAAACTTGATGAATTTTAGCATTAAAAAGATATGAAAAGTAAAATTGTTAGTCCACGGTTTGTACTAACTATTTAAAAATGTCAAAAAAAGTTAAGTGTTTTGAACATTTTTCTTCATTATATCTTAGCGAAGAAGTTTGATATGTTGCGAAATATAAAAATCATCAAATTTAGCATAGAAAAGGTATGAAAAGTAAGATATTGAAACAGCGGTTTAAACTGAGTGTATAAAAATGACAAAAAAAAATCACAGTGTTTTGAAAATTTTACAACATAGTATCCTTTGAGAAGAGTTTTATAATTCGCAAACCAAAAACTTTATGAATTTTAGCATTAAAAGGATATGAAAAGTAAAATTTTTAGTCCACGGTATGAGTACATTTTTTTACTAACTTTGGATTATGGCTTCCATATTATTTGATTTTAATGCTGCTGATGAGAGGTTACTCCTTGAAACACGTGTATATCATAACGAAATTTACTGTTTTTATGCAACTTCGCTATTTTTTGTATTGTTATACTAACTCTTTAAAAATGTCAAAAAAGTTAAGTGTTTTGAAAATTTAACTTCATTAGACATTATATCCTTGCGAAGAAGTTTGATATGTTGCGAAATACAAAAATCATCAAATTTAGCATAGAAAAGGTATGAAAAGTAAGATTTTGAAACAGCGCTTTAAACTAAGTCTATAAAAATGACCAAAAAAAAATTCAGTGTTTTGAAAATTTAACAACATTATATCCTTTCGAAGGAGTTTTATAATTTTCGAAGCAAAAACTTCATGAATTTCAGCATTAAAAAGATATGAAAAGTAAAATTTTATATCGACGGTTTATACTAACTCTTTAAAAATGTCAAAAAAAGTTAAGTGTTTTGAAAGTTTTACTTCATTATATCCTTACGAAGAAGTTTGATACGTTGCGAAAATACACAAATCATCAAATTTAGCATATAAAAAATTTTACTTGCATACCTTTTTTTAATGCTAAAATTCATCAAGTTTTTGCTTCGTGAATTATAAAACTCCTTCGAAAGGATATTATGATGTTAAATTTTCAAAACACTGATTTTTTTGTCATTTTTATAAACTTAGCTTAAACCGCTGTTTCAAAATCTTACTTTTCATACCTTTTCTATGCTAAATTTGATGATTTTTGTATTTCGCAACATATCGAACTTCTTCACAAGAATATAATAAAGTAAAATTTTCAAAACACTTAACTTTTTTGACATTTTTAAAGAGTTAGTATAAACCGTAGACAAAAAATTTTCTTTTGATATCTTTTTAATGCTAAAATTCATCAAGTTTTTGCTTCGCGAATTAAAAACTCCTTCGAAAGGATATTATGACGTTACATTTTCAAAACACTGATTTTTTTGGTCATTTTTATAGACTTATCTTAAACCGCTGTTTCAAAATATTACTGTTCATACCTTTTCTATGCTAAATTTGATGATTTTTGTATTTCGCAACATATCAAACTTCTTCGCAATTATAAAACTCCTCAAAAAGAATACTATGGTGTAAAATTTTCAAAACACTGAATTGTTTTAGTCATATTTAAAGACTGAGTTTGAACCACTGATTAAAAATCTATCTTTTCTGTCTATTCTATGCTAAATTTCATATATTTTTTTTATTTCCCAACATATCAAACTCTTTCGAAAGGATACCATGAAGTAAAATTTTCAAACATTTCATTGTTTTTGTCATTTTTATAATGTAAGTTTAAACCGTAAACTTAAAATTATACTTTTCATTCCTCTTAAATGCTAAAATTCATGAAACTTCCAAATTATAAAACTCCTTGGAAAGGATATGATGAAGTAAAAGTTTAAATTACTGAATTGTTTGGTCATTTATAAGACCAAGGTTTATTTTTTTTACTACTTATCAAATTATTTATTATTCAGAGACATATAATTACATGTAATTATATGTCTCTGGTTTTTCATACAAAGTCTCATGATTTCTTCTAATTTCGAAACACAGTACACATCCAGTTATATGAAAATAAAAATCTTTGCTCTATAGATTAGTTAAATTGAATATTCTTTTTAAACTAAGTCTAAAACGGCGATATTTCACAACTTTTAACTGGTGAAGGTGATTTTAGACAGCCGAGATCGAACCCTTTCAGGACTCGCGAATCTGATACAATCCTTGCATCAGTAGCCGTTACTTATTGACGGATTGTTGACTGATTGATGACGAGTTTTTAACTGATTGATGACTGATTTTTTACTGATCGATTACGGGTCCATGAATAACGGATGTGTACGTATTTTACGGATGTAAACGTATTTTGCTGATCGCATCCGTCAATTACGTGTTGTATCAATCAGTAAATCACGTATGACGGATACGTAAATATTTGAAATTTTAAGGCAAAAGGAATAAACATAATATTATTTTTGTGTGTTTCCAGGTCGAATATAAAGACAAATAAACGAATGCTGTATTTTGTTTCAATCTAAGTCGTTTACATGTATTTGTGAATGAGAACTGGGTATCTAAACTGCCTAATACAAGTCTGCGTTTTAGCCCCGATCTTTGAAAATGACCAAACTAATATTTTTTTGCAAATTTTATTGATCATATTCCTCCAAAGCAGTTTTATATTTTGCACAACATAATTTCAATGAATTTTGACATATTTAAGTCGTGAAAAGTCAGATTTTTAGAGTGCGGTTTAAACTCTGTCTATCAAAAATGACCAAAACAATTGAAATATTTTAAAAATTTTATTCATCATATCCTTTCGAAGGAGTTTTATCTTTTGCGAAATACAATTTTAATGAATGTTAACATATTAAAGGCTTGATAGTTAGATTTAAGT
>MJUU01022477.1:247702-259151 GCA_002080025.1 Modiolus philippinarum | reverse complement strand
ACAAAATATTATACAAAATAATATATATATATAACACAATCAAACTCAAAACATAATCTGCAATATAATTGACCGTTGTGGATCCTATTTCAATTCTATTCATCGCTTTTATAAAGGTGCGTAGCTTTCGTAATATCTAGAGTTAGAATGTAGTTTTTCGACAGAGCTTATGTCTTCAAATTCAGAATTTTTACACGATGGTTAATTTCAGTAAACAGTTGTTATTTCTTAAATTTAACTGGAGTTTTTATTTTATTAAAATTTATAAAGTTTTAAGCTAATTCAAGCCACTTGAATACAGTTATTTCATCAAACTAAAAATAGCTGCATATTATCATCGCCGTCAGCTTTTGAACGTGGGAAAATAATCTTTGAGGTCAATCAATGGTAAGCACAGATGGTTATTGTCATGAATTATGATGTTTTTAAACTAAACAGTTATTATTGTTTTTTGGGTTAATTGAAAATGACTGAGGAAATGAGCAGATTCGACGGTGGGAGGTGCTAATTATAAGACAAGAAAGTCAGGAAGAAGAACGAGAAAGATTGATGGATTGGACATTAGAAAATTATATCTTCACTTCCAGGGAGAATAATTAGGTACAAATACACTAATAATAGTAGAATTATGTTCTTTGGGTTTATGCATGTATATGAAATTAATTTCACTCCATCAATGAACACAACGAATGCTAAATACACATAAATTGTCGTGTGAGGGGTTACATCTTGGGACATAGTAATTTTTTCTTTAAAATAAGTGAAATATATAATGTGTTTCTAATTTATTATAAAACTGCATTACCCCCTTTGTTGGCATTTGAAATGTTCTAAGATTAATAGCAAGTTTATATCTTTATTTAACAAAAATGGGCCCCAAAGGGGCAAATACAAGAGAGAAAACAAACAAACAATAATAATAAAATGAAATACAAACATAAGAGGGAAAGGATGCTTGATTGATATATAAAACAATCCAATACAGTGTCACGACATATAATAGTTGGATATAGAGCATATAACTAAATCAACGATGAAGCTATGGCATATAATCATGGAGAAATTTACCACCAGAGTTAAGTATTGCCTTATCCTCACAGTTTAAAATAAAGTAAAGTTCTTGTTCATCACTTAATTGATGCAGGTTTTGAGATGCAATTATTAAATGCAACTGTATATGTAACATTGTGGTAGTTTATACATTTCGCACTATCAGGATGCACATGAAGCTATCTCGAATTTACCAAAAGTGGACTTACAACACTATATATAATACTCATGTTTCGTACAGATTAAATGTGGACTGAAGAAACCTCAAAAAACCTGTTTGATTTTGGGTGTAATTAATTCTGAGTCATGATTGTTAAATATTGTTATATCTAACGATATGAGAAATTCTTTAAATGCAGCTGGGAAAATTATTCTTGATAATATGATACTTATTGCTGTATATTTTACATGCAACAATCATGTACTCACTATTCTATTAGCCATATCATAAATATGTATGTATGTTGAATGTGTTGTTACCTACTATTATCAACAAATTCTTTTCTTTCTATGTGGGCCAGTGATTTGATAAATAAATTATGTTCTATGTTATATAAATATTTGCTCACTTTTAAGATTTATAAAGTTTACTTCTTTATTGACTGTGTCAAATAATTTTGGCTAGTCTTGAAGTTATTGGCAATTTATTAAAAAAAAATGTTCTCATCTTCAATTTGTCCAGAGTTACATTTGTATATGTACATGCTAAAAGCAAAACCAAAGTAGAGAATGTATTGCAAAATATTTTGGATACAACTTAAATGGGGTTTTGTTCCCAAACACTATACTTATTTATTTTCATTGCTACATAAAACACTGGAAAATGTTAAGGGGATACGTACTCGTTCATTTTAATTGTTACTTAAAACACTAAAAATGTTATCATTGTTTTGTTAAGGGATACGTAATACAATATAATATAATATAATATAATATAATATAATGCTAGATTATTTGTGGTAGAGATTTTATATATGTGAGAAATAGATATTGATTCGAAGAAAAAGATAACAAGATTTTCATTGTTACAAAAAACACATAAAAATGTTATCATTGTTTTGTTAAGGGGATNATATAATATAATATAATATAATATAATGCTAGATTATTTGGGATAAAGATTTAATATATGTGAGAAATGGATATTGATTCGAAGAAAAAGATAACAAGAAACACTTCATCTACTTATCGCTAACTGTCAGTTAACCCATGAGACTTTCAATTTCTTTTGAAGCATAGTTTTATTTTGTTGTTCTCCATGTACGACAGCTGCCCAAAGTCGTTTTATATGACTATCAATTTCCAACTTAAGTACTACATTGAGAAATGTCTTACACTTGGCGGTTGTGTCCTGAGCAATTCCAATTTTAATATTCATCTCGGTGAAATGGAAATCTGATTTGAATACAGATTGATCTATCTGTATAACAAATATGTCTGCTAGTATGTTCGAAACACAATAAAGTTCTGGTGGGGTATCAATGAATAATTTTATATGGTCACAAAAACACATCTCAAGTTTATTGAAGTGTTAAAAATAAAGCTGTTATATATGAAAAGATAAAGTCTGTTCTTAAAATTTATCAGCTGTATATAGTATAATACTTTTCCATTTGTGGTAGATTTTATTTAGCGTTTTTCAGTTTTGTCCAATTTGGGGAATAACGCTAACGGGATGCTTTAATTGGTTTTCAAAAACCGACCAAAATGGTAAAGGTAAGAAAATAATGGTATCAGAAGCAGATGTCAATTCCTTTGAGATGTGTTCATGAATACATGAGACGCAGACCAATAATAAAGATTCGTTTTTATGTCAAAGTATTTGTACATTTAGACATTGATACAAACTCACAGAAATATGGTTTGAATATTGAATGCATCAGAGACTTAGAGGGTTGTTAGTGTATTGAACAAGTGCTTTATCAAATACTCAGAGATATGCATTTTCGAACTAATAATGTTCACCTTTTATAATCACTTGGTAATAATATCTCCATCTATGTCCTTTGTGCATAACATTCCTCTGTTCATCTGGATTTGTTTGCATGAATTTTGTCACGAATTTGTTCACGTATTGGCTCCCCCATCGTTGGCGGTGGACACTGAACGTTGATCTGTTCACTGTCCATTTGGCACAGGTCGCCTTACGCGCACAAATTACGTGTATATTGTGGTTCTTGAATTTACAGTTTTCAGTGACAATTTGACAACTTTAACAAAATATAAGTTAAATACGCCCCTGTTCTAAGGATGCTCTCACCACTGATCGAAATTGGAATGGATGGATTCTTGTTTTATGACATTTAATGTCACCGCTGTTCACAGGGTGGCTTAATGAACTAATTTGCAGTTAATATCGCCGCTGTTCACAGGGTAGTGTTAAATTAATTTAATAGAACTTAATTGAATAATTGAATATTATTACCGTGACAAAATTCATGCCAATTAAATATATAAAATATTTCTGATTTTGTATTCCTTCACTAGTCTGTAATAACTGAATTTATTTTACGCATGTGAAATAAATTTCATTATAACAGCGAAGGAAGGTGTGTTGCTTTCCTGCAATTCTATTGGGCGTTCAATTATAACGCGATAAACAACAAATATCTTGTCGGCCGTTCTCACTTTGTGCGGAAACTTTCGACAGCTTGTGTAAGTTAGATAATTGACTTCTTTGTAATATTTAATATATGTGAATATTTGATAAATTACAAATTTGCCCGCCCTCCACAAATCCCGTTTTTAGATTTATATTTATGCATTCATATATTAAAATATTTGAAAGATACTGCTGCGTGTAGATTTATTTTGTAGGTATGTAGTATATTGCCACCTGTTGCAGTGTATGTACCAGTATTGGATCCGTAGGTGTTCTTAGATGAATTCTTCAACTCTTCGTATATGGGTACTACAGCTTATGGATAGTAAACGGAATAAGAAAGTGCGTCACGGTATTTCCAAGATAGGCACAGGTCGCCTTACGCGCACAAATTACGTGTATATTGTGGTTCTTGAATTTACAGTTTTCAGTGACAATTTGACAACTTTAACAAAATATAAGTTAAATGCGCCCCTGTTCTAAGGGTGCTCTCACCACTGATCGAAATTGGAATGGATGGATTCTTGTTTTATGACATTTAATGTCACCGCTGTTCACAGGGTGGCTTAATGAACTAATTTGCAGTTAATATCGCCGCTGTTCACAGGGTGGTGTTAAATTAATTTAATAGAACTTAATTGAATAATTGAATATAAATGCGCCCCTGTTCTAAGGGTGCTCTCACCACTGATCAAAATTGGAATGGATGGATTCTTGTTTTATGACATTTAATGTCACCGCTGTTCACAGGGTGGCTTAATGAACTAATTTGCAGTTAATATCGCCGCTGTTCACAGGGTGGTGTTAAATTAATTAAATAGAACTTAATTGAATAATTGAATATTATTACCGTGACAAAATTCATGCCAATTAAATATATAAAATATTTCTGATTTTGTATTCCTTCACTAGTCTGTAATAATTGAAATATTTCAAAAATTTCAATCATCATATCCTTTCGAAGAAGTTTTATCTTTTGCAAATCACAATTTTAATGAATCTTAACATATTTAGGTCTTGAAAAGTTAGATTTTTAGTCTGTGGTTTAAACTCTGTTTATAAAAATGACCAAAACAATTGAAATTTTTTGAGAATTTTATTCATCATATCCTTTCGGAGGAGTTTTATCTTTTGAAAAATCAATTTCAACAAATTTCAGCATATTTACGTTTGAAAAGTTAGATTATTAGTGTGCAGTTTAAACTCTGTCTATAAAAATGACCAAAACAATTGGAATTATTGGAAAATTTTATTCATAATATCCTTTCGAAGGAGTTTTACCTTTTGCGAAACACACCTTTAATGAATTTTAACATGTTTAAGGCTTGAAAAGTAAGATTTTATAGTGCGTTTTAAACTCTGTCTATAAAAATGACAAAAACAATTTAATTATTTTGAAAATTTTATTCATCATATCCTTTCGGAGGAGTTTTATCTTTTGCGAAACACGCCTTTAATGAATTTTAACATTTTTAAGGCTTGAAAAGTTAGATTTTTAGTCTGCGGTTTAAACTCAGTCTGTAGAAATTACCAAAACAATTTAATTTTTTTGAAAATTTTATTCATCATATCCTTTCGAAGGAGTTTTATATTTTGCAAAGCACAATTTTGATGAATTAAAGCATTCTTTTAGGTTTAAAAATTAGATTTTTGGTTTGCGGTTTAAACTCAACCTTTAAAAATGACCTAAACAATTTAGTTTTTAAAAAAATTTATTCATCATATTCCTGTCGAAGATTTTTTTTATTTTATGAATCACAATTTAAATCAATTTTAGCATATTCAGTGTTTGAAAAGAAGGATTCCCAGTCTTTCTTGTATGAATGCGTCAGAGACAATTGTGTTTTATATGTCTCTGAATGCGTCACATCATTTGTTTTGTTTTGGTTTTTTTTGTCATTCAATTTTTGTTTTGCTCTTATTTGCATTCCTGTTATTGTCTAACAATTAACGTTTAACCAGTTGTATAAATTATTTTATTTTTTTTTCTTTTTTAAATCAATTTAAATTTGTCTATTTTCGACGATTGGTCAAATTAGATGTGCTTCCAAATTTTAATGCATTCGAACAAACTGTATTATATACTGTGCATTTCCTACGTACAAGCAGAAACATCAAGTAAATATAAATTAACCTTAACGTACGGATTAAATATATTCCTAGAAAGTTATAATATTTTTTAATATATATTTCAATTCTAAATTCATTTTTGGGATGAAACGAAATTATCATTTCGCAAAATGTATTAACTTGAAAGATGACGTAAGGCTATCAATCAGTAATTTACGGATAGGACTGATCAATCATCCGTCAGTCACGTAATTTGCATATTGTATCCGTCAAATACGTGAATTACTTCTCCTATCCGTCAGATTTTGACGGATTGTTGACTGATCGATCACTGATAGATGACTGATCGTTGACGGCTGACGAAACGCTTAATGATCGCTCTTTTAGTAACGGCTACTGAAGCAAGGACTGTATCCATTCGCACCTAAATGTGCCACAGGTACAACTCTATTTGATAATTAATTTATAATATCAAAATATATAAAATAAATAAAAGATACGAAATTTGAATAAAAAAGAGAAAAATATAAGCGATAAACAGAAAAAGAAAACGATTTTGATTGGTTTAATCAAACCCTGAATACCGTTCTCCGTATCTGATTGGACGAACGTTAAATATCAAATAGCGATTTCCGTTTCCCGTTTCTCATTGGCTAAAACTGTGAATAGCGTTTTCGCTTAAACTCGAATTAACGATACCGATCGGAAACTATGGGTTTTCGTCGCAAACCCTTAGTTTCTGTTCAATTTCAATCGAAAACTAGGGTTTTCGCCAAAAACTATGTATACCGATCGGAAACCCATGGTTAACGTGCGGTATACCTGGTATTTCGCACGAAAACACCTGTTTTCCGTTCGAAATACTAGGTATACCGCATTTTTTTACTATCGCGTGCCATACGTGATACCAAATTTCAGTGCATATTACATATCTTTAAAAAAATTATGGAGCTTAAAAATAACCTATGTTAAAACGAAAATACATTAATTTTTCGGGTGTACTACAAAAAGGCCCTATATTGTCTGTGCCTGCCGGATATGTTCGTGTTAACATATTTAATTTGCAAGAGGGGACATAAAAAAGTAGGGGTGCAGCCCACTCACTAAATAATTCATATATAATTTTCACAGTTGCCTTACTTAAGTACTTATGGTATCCTCGAATTGCTTTCCGTACATTATTTTGTTGATTTTCTACTTCATCTTACTAGATATTCAACTTCCTAATGGTAAAACTCTATTTCCGCTAAAAAGGCATCATCGGTATTTGATTACTTGCTATCTTATTCATAGATTTCTTAGTTTACTTTAAGTTGTAACATTTGCGAAGATTCACATACGTACCATGTCTATACTAAATGATGTCACCTTCAATTTTGACGCAAATTGAGTTTTTGTTTTTTTTTCGAAATTGTAAGTTCGATGGTCCAAAGGATCCCGTGTACATTTCATTTCATAATTCTTGCCGTTTTTCCAGTCGCTTAATGTCCTTTCTGAAAATAATGTGAAAATTATGTTATGATGTTTTAAATGACCAAGCCTTCACTTTCAAGTATACCATTTAACAGATTTTTCAATATTTTCCCTTTTCTCCCGTGTTTGTCTCTTTTCCCTCATTTTATCTATGAAAAGTTCAAATTCATGAAAACATATATAGCAAACAACATGTTTTCTTTCATTTGTTTTGACTTTTGGTGGTTTGGAATTAGGCTCTTTACAAATGTAATCGGTATATTTGATATTACCCTCTTTTACAAATAGTACAATTGTTATAATTTTTGAAGTAAGATAAACATTCTACATCTATTTAACATACTTTAAAAAATAACTTTAAAATTATCAATTTCTTGTCGATGCTCTCTGAAAATAACCAGAACAGTAAAGTTGTGTGTTGTATATCACACATTTGTTGAATTATGTTTTGATTTTGGCCTGTGCTTGATACAGTGAATACCTAGTTAGAGCTCAGTTGCTTATGGATAGAGTTCGAAAGCAGTGCTTTGTTACCTATGAGATAGCTGTTTCCCAGGTGAGAAACACATTTTTTCTTTGCAACTAAAGTTTTTTTTCGTACAGGAATTAATTTTACTACTGGTGTTGACATGTTCAACACAGCGTCTTATAAGATAAATGACATGCTTACCCTACCTGTGTACCTGATCTTACCGACGGTTTTATATTGGGGTCGCATTGCTTTTCTTTGTATGTGTGTCTTCAATTTTCTTTTCTGTGCCGTGCTCATGTTTTGTTATTGTTTCTTTGTTTTTCCGATGTTGCCATTGTACTTTGATTAATCGTTCTAGACTGACGGTTCTGTTCTCACTTAAATTGATATGTTAACATCCATTTATCTACTTAAGCTCAATATTTTGTCTCAAACATATGAAAAATTGGAATTTTCAGCATTTCAGATTTGTCGAATCGCTATAAATGTCATATAAAGATATATCTTCATATATGCTAATTGTTCTTAGCAATGCCTTAGTTATCGCAAAAAAAAGTGTTCACAGTGACTTAAAATACCGAAAATTTAAGCCAAACCCAACAAAATGATGCATAAAAATCGAAACAAAGTATGTTGGTTTTACATAAATATCATCAAAGCATAACAATGCTATACTTTGTTTCAAAAAGATGCAATATTTCTATCGTTATATGCAATTTTATAACCACAATAAAATAGGTAAAATTTAATTTATGACCCGATATTCGCAGGAAAAAAAATGAAACTTTCAGCGTTCTAGAATTTTACACAACTTTCAAAATGAGTTGCTGAAATTGCATACCATGAAGCTTATGTCTGCCAGATCAAATTAGTATCATCATAAAAATGTACAGAAAATGAAAAGTTAACATAGTGCTTACCTATCAGATTTTTTATAACTTGTTTGTTTCGGAGGTATAAGGTTCCAAATTTCAAATGCATAGATTACCTAAGACTTTCAAATTTTTCCTATCATTTTTATAGGATTTTGTTCTTTAGATTCCTATTGTTGTAAACTTCCAGCAATATATCAACATACTTCTCTCTGGCCTTACGGTTTCCGATCTATAATAGGTCAAAGGTTCAAGAATTGCAAATCACCGAAATATGTAAAATCTTAAATCCTTATCCAATTTCGATGGATTTTTTTTCTTTCGATTCTTCTTGTTTTCAGCTTTCGGTAATATGTCCACGGATTTGCGTATCTGTTACTGTTTCTAACTTAAAAGGGTCAAAAGGACTGAAATTGCATTTTTTTTAAATATGTAAAACTTTATTTTTAATTTAACTTCAATGGTATTTTTCCCTTTAATTCGACTTGATGTAAGTTTTCAGTAGTTTGTCAACACATGTGGCATATCGTTTACCTTTTTTTCTGAACTTTAAAGGTCAAAAGTGCCGAAATTGCATTTTTTTCTGAAAATATGTAAAATCGTTATTTTTAATTGTATTTTAATCTGGCTTATTTCTTTCGATTCATCTTGATGTTGACTGCCAGTAGTATGTGAAACAGATTTAGCATTACACTTGCAGTTTCCGCGCTTTCAGAGATTCAAAGATCTAATTTGCATGTGGCCTAGATTGCTTCTAGCTAACTACTGTGTCGAACACCTCATTTAATCCAACTAGTAACGGTGTCAAGCTCCTAACTCTGTCCAAATTCATTTAAATTACACTTGTTCAAATTGTAGTGGTCGACATGCTGTGGTCGTATCATACTGCGCTTAGCGTAGCCCTTTACTATTAATTGTCTACGAACTTTCAATTGCAATTGCTGTTGGGTTGCTGCCGGACACTTCCGCAATAAATAGATGTTTACAAAATATATGTGATATACTTTGTAGTTATAGCACCTGTTCTAAATAATGATTTCCAAATATGAGTGTCCAATGTAAAAAATATATCAAGGGAAGAATGAAGATATAATTTCATCGAAACAATAAAAATGGGTTTAGATAATTTACATATTGTAACCACAAATGTGCAGGGTTTGAGAATGAAAGAAAAAAGGGAAAGATTTTTTATCGGTAGATAAAAACACAAAAAGCGCATATAGTGTTTATAGAAGAAACACACTTTGACGTTAATATGGAAAATAAACTTACTACATAATCAGATGATAATTACTTCTTAAATCACGGGACTAATACCTCCCGAGGGGTTGGGATTCTAAGAGATAAAAATATATAATACAGGGTTTTAAATACGTTTAAGGACACAGAAGGTAAAGTTATTATGGTAATATTGGAACTATTAGGTATGAATGTTTGTCTGACACGTGTATATGCTCCGAATATTAGAGCGAATAGAAATTCATTTTTTTTAAGAAATTAAATAGATTTATTAAAAAAAATTGCCATGGGAACGCTAATTATAGGGATATATGAATTACACACACACACACACACACACACACATGTATATATATATATATATAACGGTCTATCGTAGGAACCCAACGGGGTTAGAATTAGAGAAATGAATATCGAGATTGCCTTCCGACCGAGGGATTTGGCTGTTCTTCGAATGCACAGATATTACAGACAGATCACACTGCCCACGCCATCTCTGTGGGAAACCAAAAATAAATAGAACGAGCTACAAATTTATTTTATGTGACTCTTAAGTATATTAATTAACGTACGGAGCTGCACTGACAATGTAATTATTAGATATATTATAGCGAAGGACATACGAGCGAAATGTAAAGCCTACATTGTAATTTCTATTGTACAAATTTATCTGGAGTTCTGTCATATTTTCGCTGTCATGCTTTTCGGTAAACCACATAAGATATACAAAGGACAACTATCTATTTAAGATCAAAATACTGGAAGAGAGCATTCTTACATACATATCTATTATTTATTTCTGACACTTAAAGATTAAGATGGGCATGATACCCCCCCCCCCCCCCNTCGATAAAAAATAAAATGTATTCAAAGTGATAAATAAATCGCTCCCTATAACCTGAGGTACACACTTCGACGATAAGTATCCTCGTAAAACTTACGAAAAGTGTTGCCTGCTCTGTGAAGACAATATTTTTTTTCACTGCGTTTGTTAATTTCTCTGCATTTAATGAATGTTGCGATAACATTGATATCTTTAGTTTATTAGTTGTATAAATAATGCTTCTTATCAAAGTCTCAATATTATGTAATTTGGTACACAACAGATAATTCAATGTTTTCCTAATGGCGCATAAGTGGTTTTCAGTGTTGTTGTTTGACATTTTGGGGAAGAATGAGAATATGATACCCACTTGCATATAAAGAAAAAAAAAATATTTTGCAGTATTATTTCAACGCAAAAACTAGGTCTAATTTTCCAAATAAATAACATCTGCTCGAAAACTGTGTTAACATGTCATCTGTTACAAACACTGTCATAAAAAAAATCAATTCGAATGCATTTTCATACATTTCGATAACAAATTCAGCCACTGAACATACCACATATATGCAATTTTGACAAATTTTGATAATTTCTTGTAAGTTTTGTTCTTGTTGAAATTCGGTGCTTAGGACATCCAGAATCAAAACTAACTATTTGCCGCTTGTAATGCCAACTGCTTATCTATTTGCCACAAGGGTTTTGGTTCTTGATGTACTTTGTGTAGTACTTTAAAACATTATAAAACAGCTAAAACCGAAGGATTAACTCTCTCCATCGTAGTTTCGTCCTTATTTATATTTAATATTTTTGATTATTTGGATTTTATTTTTTCTTCTTTTTTTTTT
>MJUU01022477.1:215440-234819 GCA_002080025.1 Modiolus philippinarum | reverse complement strand
AAAGATTTCACATATTTTGAAGTATTGCAATTTGGCCCCTTTGGCCCATTATAGCTTGGAAACCATAGAGCAATGCAAAATATACTGCCATATCACTGAAAGCTTAAAATGAGAACAATCCAAAGATAAAAATCCCATCAAAATCTAATGAAAAATAAAGACTTCACATATTTTTAATGATTGCAATTTTGACCTCTTTCACCGCTTATAGCTCAGAAACGGTAAGAGCTACATCAAATCTGTTGACATACTGCTGAAAGCTTACATTAAGAGGAATCCAAAGAAAAAAAATCCCATCAAAATCTGATGTAAAATAAAGATTTTACATATTTCTAAAAATTGTAATTTTGGCCCTTTTGACCCCTAATAGCTCGGAATTGGTAAGAGCTACGCCAAATCTGTTGGAATACTACTTAAAACCTACAATGAAAGGAATCTAAAGAAAAAAATCCCATTGAAATTGGATGAAAAATAAAAATTTTAGGTAATCCGCATGTTTTCAATTTTTGCCCCGTTGGGCCCCTCATAGCTTGGAAAAGGAACAAGTTATCAAAAATCTAATGGTGCAGTGCTATGTTAATTTTTCATAAGAAATCCACTGCAAAAAACTGCATCAAAATCGGACTAAAAATTAAAATAATAAATTTTTGAAAAGATTCTACAGTCAAATATGTTAAAACATCAAATTTAACCCTTTTTGGCCACTTTTTTTAAAACGGGTGGGGCCACAATGACCAAAACCTAGCCAAGCCTTCCTTTTGTGCCAAGAAACATTGTGTTAAAATTTCATAAGGATTGGTCAACTTAAACTTAAGTTATTGACCAAAAACAAAAGTGTCTACAGACAACGACGATGACGCCGACGCCGACGACAGCGCCATACCATTATACGACTGCAAAAATTTTTGCGGTCGTATAAAAACTAAGAAATAAGGACCCCACATGAGTATGGGACAAAAAAAGAAAAATTAAGACACACATACAGGTGAATGACATGGACCCAATAAAAACCATGGGTGAAATCAGGTGTACCGGTAGAGTAAGCCTCTCCTTCTTCTTATAAGACACCCACCATGTTGAACATGTTAATTCCGGAAGTAAAGCCAAATCCGATGGAGGAAAAACAAACTTTAGTTGTAAAGGGAATGATCTGTTGTCATCCTGGATATGGCACAACTGTCAAGCTAACATGCTTACCAAGGGTTCCTTATAATAAGGATTACATCAATTCCTTATAATACATAAATGACATTAACATGCCTGATAAAAGTAAGCTTCAGTGGCCTTTATTTTTTTAACAATTTTTTTCTTTCTTCAAATTTTGAAGATGCATTGTTATGGAAAGAGGGTGGTAATATCCTTTATTATTTCAGGTACAATCATAGATAGTAAATAACATGAAGGAGAATTTTACTTTTCCATTTTGTATTCTTCTGATCAGAGTTTTATATATTTATAGCCTTGAGAAATCAAAATTTTCATGCAAAAAATTTTCCAAAGAGAGGAGTAACTCAAGAACAATATATGTTGTAAACATGAATAGTTTATAGGTTACACGTAAAATCTTTGGACAGTATCCAATTTGTTCACAAGGTTTTGGTTGGAATCCCCAAAATTTGCAAAAATAAAAAATTCAAAGCACATAATTCTGAAAACATTTTCACGAATAAACATCGAACATGCACTTACCAGCACACAGTTTGAAGGATGTCGTTATTTTTTATCTAAATGTATTACACCACTTTTTGTGGCATTGTATAGCTGAATGTTCCCTGATTGTTGCTTTTTCCCCATTTCAGTAAAACATTGCTAAAAATATTGGGTGATAGTGCTCATTGTTTATTAACAGATAGATGATAACAGGAAACACTTCCAATGGGCAAAAAATTACAATCACATGCCACAATCCACCAGAGAACCGCACAAGAAAAAACAAAAAAAGATAAAAGACAAACGTTGACAACGATAGGAACTCTGGATAGCCGGACTTGGTACTGGCACCAGTAAGAGCTAGCAGTAGGGTTAAACCAGTCTATGGGTACCCAAACCTCCCCTTTTCTTTATCCTGTTTCCCTATAGTATAATCACATGATAATAAACGTACAAATAAAACAAAATACAGGAGGACTACTAACTCCAAGACCTCAATCTTGAGAACGAAAAAGTAAGACAAAACTTAAATTTAGAAAGATGGGTCAAGGAGTGCTCGCCACTAAACTGCCGGCAAGCTCAAGGAGCCTTATCTGCTGGTAAAACGCTGTCACACTACGGAAGAAAAATCAAACTCAAAACTTCTCTAAGAGTTTGATGAATCATCATGGATTTCAGCAGACATTCTGCATTTAATTGTCATAGCCTTGTTGATACTTAAAAAAAACAGGTACATGTTAATTTTCATTGGAACTTTCCCATATTGGTGCCTTACATGCACTAATTTCATACTTTGAAAAAAATGACAAATTCTTTTGAGTAATTGAGAATATTTCAAATTTTTGTACTCAAGATATTACATAATAACTCAAATTTGTGCTAAATTTGGAACAGAAGGAAATCTCTAATTTCAGCATTTATTGGAGATATGTGCACCTGGCACATTTACTACGTCGGAAAGCAAGCATATTGCAGTTTTTTTCCTGTTCTGTAAAAAGCAATCATTTTTTTTTTCTCAACTCAATTCTTGCAGCATAATATATATATGGAAGGCAAAAAATTTGATTGATACCATAATTTTCATAAATAGGTTTAAATTAAAAAAAAATATGAATTTTTCATATACTGCACATCTTTGAATTGCATTTAATTTCAACCTACTCTTCTTAATTTGAGCATACAACTGAATATTTACTAGCTCCCTCTGAATTTTATGTAGAAAATTAAACATGGCATTCAGAAACTTTTTTTATATCTTTTGCTTAAAATGATAAAAACTACTGTTAATGCAAAAACATATTGAAACTAACATGTTATGCTAGTAATTTTCCTAAATTTTCATCACATTGCCAATATTATATATATAAGTCTTTAGCATAGTGGCCACTACCATGAAACATGGAATTAGAATTGGTCTCTACTTGATAACATTTCAAAAACAAATAAAAGACATCAAATGGTGTAATAAAGTTTTCAAATTGTTGCTATAAATGAACAAAGTATTGGTAAAGCTACATAAGCTTTATTTAAATTCTGCTGGATCATGGACCTTGTTTTCAAGATATTGAATTTAAACAAGATGTTTGTGAATCCCTATATATATCCTGAGCAGCAGTTAATAATAGATTTTAAAATTCTGACCTCTGTGACCTTGACTTTTGACCAGATCTTTTTTTTTTTGCATATTTATGTTCCTCTTGACTAGACCTACACATGTGCCAAGCATGAAAAGACTGGACCTATACATTTGCCAAGTATGAAAAGTCTATCTTACAAAGTTCAAACTCATATCAAAAGTTATAGTTTTGGATGCACAAACACACACACAGACAGACAGGACCAAAATAATATGCCCCCGGTTTCAGTCTGAAGCCATAAAAAAGAGGGGAGAGCCTTTCTCTGACATCACAAAACTTAAACAATAGCTATAGGAATTGGCTTCAGTGGTTTCAGAGGGAGAAGATGGAAATGTGAAAAGTTTAACGGACCAAGTGATGGCAAAAACTCACACTGACCCTTCGGGTCAGGTGCGCTAAAAAGGTGTCATGTGGAATTTTTTTCTACTCTAAACCAAAGAATGAATCCAGAGATTCAAAAATTTTCAGCATACTAACTATTAAATTATTAAGTTGATTGATTGGTTGGGTTTCAACAAAACTTTCAGTAGTATTGTCAAGCTAGAGGATTGAGGAATACCAAGATGGGTAGTGCATTTGAGCACGTTACTGACAATCCCTTGATTTCAAGTTAAAGAGTTACTTTTTCTCCTTGATGACAGAGTGCATGTAAATGAACAATACATAAAGGATTAATATAAAATACTTCAACAGAATTATGGATTATGTCATTACTTGAAAAAACAGAACAAAAATCTTTTGATTACTGGTCAATTAAAATTTCAAACATGTTCATCCAGAAATTAAAACTTTTAAAGTTATCTCAAAATACTATTTATAACTCTCCAACATAATTTTTTCAATGCACTTCAATATCAGATAAATTTGATGTAAAACCAGAAGATAGCCCCAAACAGATCTGTTATTGTTGCTTTACATCCTTGGAATTCAGTCAAAAAATCTTATCTACATCAACATTGTGAATATAAAAACTGATAATGATTTTAAATTTGAAACACACATGTTGTATCAGTACATAGGACTAAGGGATCTGCCTCCTTAAAACTCAATTTACCTTGTTCAGCCATGTCTGTGTGCTTCCTTTGACTTGATGTAATTAAGAAAGAATCTAAAATACAAAAAGCAGTTTATTTCAATATTTAATGTTCCTCTATCTACAGGTCAATATCAGTTTATACAATAATTCATCAATAAACACAGACAATACTGTATTGACTGTTGGGTGGGTGTTGGTTTTTGGAAAATTGTTTAACAAACAGTCATGTTAAATAATACCACTGAAGTGTAAAACAGTTCTAATTTGAAAGGTAAAGAAAACAGCCCTGTTCCTTCAATATTTTCCATGATTCCTGGCAAAGCAAAAAAGTTTCATATGAATTATTGAAATAAAGGGCTACGCCGAGCGCAGCATGATACGACCGCAGCATGTCGTCCACTGAAATTTGAACAAGTGTAATTGAAAGTGAGTGTGGAAATACTAAAGAGATACAATAATTGCATGGATACAATAAGGGAAAATGAAAATTAGCCCCTATGACTCCTTATGGTTCCTCTTTGACCCCTTATAGCTTGAAAACAGTAAGAGCTACACCAAATCCATTGACATACTACTGAAAGCTTATATCAAGTGGAATCCTAAAAAAAATCCCATCATATTCAGACAAAAATAAAAAATTCACATTATCTGCAAGTTTGCAGTTTTGGGCCCTTCATCCCCTTATAGCTCCAAAACGATAAGAGCTATGACAAATCTGTTGACATATTACTGAAAGCTTATATCAAGAGGAATCTAAAGAAAAAAATCCCATCAAAATCCGATGAAAAATAAAAATTGTAGGTAATCTGCAAATTAGCAATTTGGCCCCGTTTGGCCCCTTATAGCTAGGTAAGCAAACAAGTTACCAAAAATCTAATAGCAGAGTGCTGTGTTAATTTTTCATAAGCAATCCATAAAAAAAACTGCATCAAAATCGGTCACAAAATAAATTTTTGGGTATTTTTTATCTGATTTGCCCCTTTTGAGCCCCATTTATCTCGGGAATGGTACATGCTACGTGAAATCCGTTGCATATTGCTGATTGGAATTCTCCTTAGGAGCACAATGAAAGAAACCCCATCAAAATCTGATTAATAATAAAGATTCTACAGACAATTATTTGAAAACACCCAATTTAACCCTTTTTGGCCCCTTTTTTAAAAACGGGTGGGGTCACAATGACCTAAACAACTGCAAGCCTTCCTATTGTACCATAGAACATTATGTTAAAATTTCATAAGGATTGATCTACTGGAACAAAAGTTATTGACCAAAAACAAAAGTGTCTACAGATGACGACGACAACGACAACGATGACGACGACAGCACCATACTAATATTTGACCGCAAAAATTTTTGCGGTTGTATAAAAATTATAATGTTAGCCAACCTATAATTATCAATTAAGAATTATAATTATGAGTTCAAATGTCAAATAGTCTTGGGAATGGGAATGGGAAACTCATAAAGATATCAAAGGTACTACGATTACCATGTAGTAAATAAGTCTTACTTGAAATGCAATATTAGCAAATAGTTGATTAATCCTGAATTTTATAATTATAAATTTGAAAAAACAATTATCAAAGTCATAAACAGTTATGCATTTTTTTGGTGATTTTCTCATATATATCAAGACCATTCCCTTACATTTATGCAAACTAGAGGTACTGTGGCCTGGAGGGCCACAAAATGATACCCCCCACTCCCCATTGGAGTAGAAGATCCCCGATATGATTTGTCACAAAAAAGTCATAATTGCACAATTCCATTGTGTACTAAACAATTTGTGAAATTTGCTCAAAAGATCTCAAAAATTAACTAATTTGTTAAAAAGGAAGTAGATGTCCAGCAATCTTGAAATCTCTACTAACTGTATAGGACATCCTTCTTAACTTGCATACAAAATTTCAAGTTGCAGTGATAAGTAGTTACTGAAAAAACTGTTACGAAAAGTTTCAACGATTGACAAAAGATCTCGAAAAATCAACTAAGTCTGTAAACAGGAAGTTGATGTCCCGCAATCCTAAAATCGCTACTTGCGGTAAAGGACATCATAATAAACTTGCATACAAAATTTCCAGTTGCAGTGATGAGTACTTCCTGAGAAAAATGTTACAAAAAGTTTCAACGATTGACAAAAGATCTTGAAAATTAACTAAGTCGGTAAACAGGAAGTAGATGTCTTTCAATCTTGTAATCGCTACTTGCGGTATAGGACATCATTATAAACTTACATACAAAATTTCAAGTTCCAGTGATGAGTAGTTACTGAGAAAAATGTTACGAAAAGTTTCAACGATTGACAAAAGATCTCAAAAATTAACTAAGTCTGTAAACAGGAAGTAGATGTCCGGTAATCCTGAAATTGCTACTTGCGGTATAGGACATCATTATAAACTTGCATACAACATTTCAAGTTGCAGTGATGAGTAGTTACTGAAAAAACTGTTACAAAAAATTGTTTGCTATCACAGACAGACAGACAGACCGAAGGACGGACAGACGGACAGAGTGATTCCTATATACCCCCCTGAACTTCGTTCGTGGGGGGCATAAAAATGGAGTTTTCATGTAGTGAAGTAATTGACCAATAAGTGCTTAATTACTTAATCATTTTAAATGATTATCCATGAGTTATTGCTGAGTTCAACCACTATATATTTCATGGATATTTTGCAAGGTCAAATGAAATATGACAGATTGACATAGTTTACCCAAGAAATACATGTACTTGGAAATCAGTTTATTTACTTGGGAATTAAAATGGTCTAGGCTGAAAAAAAATTCACCATGTCCTTTCATGCAACTCTTTTACTGAATTTAGTCAGAAAAAAAACATTTCAACTAGCTCACTGATATATACATCCCGCTCCCTTATTTGATAATCAATCAAATTTTAAATTCTGAAATAGAAGATGCAAATCTACATTATGTCATAAAGACTGTGTTAAAGTTTTGTGAAAATCTATTCAGTTGTGCAGGAGGAGTAGCGGATAAGAGATGGGTACCTACTTGTAACGTGAAGGCTAAGTCCATGTTTTGCTATCCCCAGGAAACCCCAAATATCAATCAAATCAAATTCTGAAATAGGAGGTGCACATCTACATTATGTCACAAAGACAGTGTTAAAGTTTGATGAAAATCTATTTAGTGGTTGAGGAGGAGTATCGGATAAGAGATGGGTACCCTCAGGTGTAACAGACAGATGGAAATACGGAAGCATGGACGGATGGACAACCCCATCACTATATAGCCCCACTTTTCAAGCAGGGGATATAAAAATCTATTTCAGCAATTAACTTTTCATACCAAGCCCTATCATAACCAAACTTTATCACTTTTCTGTGTTTTTTTTCAGCCCCAAATCTCAAAGACAGTTTTCTGTTACCCGAAATTTCTCAAAGATACTTTCTATTATAATTATGTTTCCTTAACATAGGAATTATCTACAGCTTAAATTTGATAGTAATTATTTTATCTGTAACTGAAGTTCAGTTCCAATTTTGAGTTCATCTACATCAATATTTTTCAGACAAAATAAAATGTATAACGATATTTGCTGAATTTTATCACAGTACCTAAATGCACTGTTAAGTTTTGCATACAAGACCATGTCTTAAAAGCAGGTTTTTCTGTTGGAAAACTCATATTTTCAAGTCATGTTAGTAAAAAAGAACTTTCTGTGGAATATAAACACAAAACTTTTCTTTTTAACAATTCAAAACATGTTTATTGCACTAAAGCTGTTAACACAAAACTTCATGAATTTAATATATTTTGATTTCAACTTCAAAAACTTTTTCTGATCACTATGAGGACTAATTCAATATACTGAAAATCACAAACATTTTGACATTTTTTTCCAAGGTCATGGTTTTAAAAGAATATAGATTGTCAGAAGATTACCACTCTATGTACTCAATGACTTGATTACGTAACTTATTGTAATGATGATTCAACAACTAATTACACACAATATATAGATGATTCATTCATAACAAAACCTTGGCATACACTCATAAAACATCTATCCTCTAATTCCCTAATTATTAGTGATACGGGTTTCATGATAATAACTGGAAAATTGGAAAAATATGTGTCAGGATGCATAGGCTTGGGAACATCAAATACAGTTGAACTTGGATGGCTGGAACATCATGGATGTCTCTAACCGTCTTTCTGGTCCCTTTGTTAAAGCTGAAACATAGTTGGACCTTGATAAACACCCTCTAACTTGAGTTCTTTTCATTGCACTCTTAGGTGTTCAGGCCATAGAAGTTCAACTGTACATGAAAACCATTGAATGCATTGGCGAATCATCTTTGAACCCTAATTTTTTAGTTATATTCATTGGCTGATCTACTCTGGACCCCCTTTTTTTTATTTGTTTATAATATTAGACATTCAGGGTATGTTTTTGTAGCAGGAATTTTCAGTATCAGAATATGAAGTATTGTACAAAAGTGATTTTATTACAAGCACATTCAATTTTGGCCAACAATTCAACGTTATTTCCTTACGATACCTTTTGTTACAATTTGATTTGAAGCCAAAGCCATCTCCAACCTTTTAAAAATTGCACAGAATCTCCAATTAACTGTTGTCTGCAGTAATTGTCATAAATGGAAAAATAATGGAAAGCAAGATTACATATATGTTGTCAGCTATTTATTTGTCACTTTTGATTAAGATAAGTTGATTATTACTATATTTTGAACAAAAGTTATGTCAACTTATCCTTATAAAAGTCAAATAAGTTTTTCTATACAAAAACAAGTGCTATTTCCTGTAATATACTCTTACTACAAAGAATAAACAAGCTAAGACATGTTTTGGTGAGGAGGGAACTTGTAGCTTTTCAGAAAGTAAGGCCTTTCATCATATTTTGATGAGATTTTTTTCTTTGGATTCCTCTCATTGTAAGCTTTCAGCAATATGTCAACGTTTTTGGCGTAGCTATTATAATTTCAGAGCTATAAGGGTTAAAAGGGCCAAAATTGTAGTTATTAGAAATATGTGAAATCTTTATTTTTCATCAGATTTTGATGGGATTTATTTCTTTGGATTATTCTCATTGTAAGCTTGCAGAAGTATGGCAATAGATTTTGCATTGCGCTTATGGTTTCCAAGCTATAAGGGGTCAAAGGGGCCAAATTGCAATATTTCAAAATATGTGAAATCTTTATTTTTCATTGGATTTTTCCTTTGATTTCTCTGGATGTAAGCGTTTAGTTGGTAGTCTACAGATTTTGCTTAGCTCTTCCGATATCCTATAAATAAGGGATTAAAAGGGCTAATTTTTATTTTCACTAGTTTGTGACCAGTTATTAATGTGTCAATGTCCTAATGGTGTCCAGCAAATTACTGTGTCCACATTCATTTTAGTTTACACTTGTTCAAATTTCAGTGATCAACATGCTGCGGTCTTATCGTGCTGCGCTCAGCGTAGCCCTTTATTAATAGATCAATTCAAAATAAATCAATCTATTTTCCGATGTAAACACTTTAAATCGAATGCAATCGATTTAAATTACGTAAAAGATAAGTACGCATGTGTGGCGCAAAATTTCAAGGGTTTTAATATTGTAGCAAGTGTAGTTGTTGTTCCTTAGGTTTTGGTTCTTTTCATTGTCCATTTCTATTATCCGTGACATAAGAAGTAAATGTGCAAATCATACATTATTGAACTAAAGAATGTAACTACACATGTTTGTACCAAAATTATAAGATTCAATGTGATTATTGTGGACAAATGTGCAATAAAGGGCTACGTATAGCGCAGCATGATACCATCGCAGCATGTCTAATACTGAAATTTGAACAAGTGTAATTCAAAATGAACGAGGACACAGTAAAGAGCTTGATACAGTAATTAAATGGACACAATAAAGTGCTTGACTCAGTTTCAATTTTGGCCCCTTTGGCCCCTTTAGCTCGTAAACAAATTTTTCATAAGGAATCTAATGAAAAAACTGCATTAAATTCGGACAAAAAGTGAAAAAAAATAGATTTTTGAGATTTCCCCCTTTTGGGACCCATTTATCTCATTAACGGTACATGTGACATGAAATCTGTTGACATACTACCGATTAGAAATTTCCTAAGGATCACACTGAAAGAAACCCCATCAAAATCCGATAAATAATTAATATTCTACAGCCCAATACATGAAAACCTTCCTTTTGTGACAAGGAACATTATATTACAATTTCATAAGGATTGATCAACAAGAACTAAAGTTATCGCACGGAAATGAAGAGTCTACAGACACCAAAGACGCCGCCAGTATCATACCAATATACGACCTCAAAAATTTTTTTGCGGTGGTATAAAAATGAATTCTAAAAATAATTATTTGTTAACATCGTATCGGTTTATATTTTAAGTGTGATTTAAAATAAATCGGTTGCAATCGATTTCGCCTTGTATAATGTAAACACGAAACGGTTTATAATAGATCGATTTAATTTGAATCGATTCTTCTCAACCCTAGTGTAAACACAGTCTAACTTTTACCATTAATGCTCACCTTAATAATTCTTAACATTCTCAAAACAGGAAGTGTTTGTACCAGCTGAAAAGTTAAATATACAGTATCATTAATCTTTAGTCATAAATGCAAATTAATGCCCTAAAGGTTTGACAATTAAGCAAAAATAAACAAATACACAATTCATTGAATATGGACAAATAGTAAGTTCATAAATATATAACTTGGTCTGGTCTGCTTCCCTCAGTATTGATGACTTATTAATAATTGAGGAAACATATAGCATAAATTTCAAGGTCAACACAATTTTTTTTAGTGTTAAGTTTGTAAAATTCTGGGGGGAAATCTAATCATGTTTTTGTTCACTTTCACATTTGTAAGCATGTTATTGTAAAAAAAAGTACACTTAAGTATCAGAAGAGGTAAAAGTTGTCAAAATATAAATTAGGGTAGGGTGGACAATGGTAAAACCTGCATACTACACAATATAAATCAGGGTAGGGTGGACAATAGTAAAACCTGCATACTACACAATCAATTTTAGCGAACAACTTTTCATTCATTTTGACAAAGCTACATGGATACATCACTAAATTGTATTTCAGTATATTAATTGGGAGCTGTTCTAGTCGGTATATCTCCATTGATTTTTGGTCCCAGTCAGTTTTTTTCTAATACTGATGTCAAATTTTCAGTTTTCTTCTCTCAGTTCACAACCATATCAGCCCCATATAATTCCAGACAAAAACAAATGACATTTTGTACTTTGATAGGTGCTGCTTTCTGCTTTGTGAAGCACTAAAAATCTACATACCAGGTTTATCCCAGGCTTTATTGCATTATGTCATGGACCTTATGAATAAAATGTGAACATGTGAATCTATGCACCAGAGTTATTACCCATTGCTCTTAGGTAAAATTAAATGGACCCTATGGCCGACTTTTGTGAAACCCTTCATAAACTCTCTAAAATCTTTCAGCTGAACTTTAAAATCTGTGTAGCACTGCATATTTCAAAAAGAGAGATTCTGACCATATCACTGCTTGTAATAGTTTCTGCATGACTGTTCACCAAATGGTTGCAAAAAAGTGTTGTAAATCCCTATACTAACAAGCAGAATAAAAAATTGAGTGCCAATGTCAATACTGATAATACTTATGACTAAATCTGATGTAGGAGTAGAGATTAAATACAGACAAGCAGGTGTATTTTGATCCAGTCGTAACTTCTACTGCAGTGTAGAACAAACTGCACCTGGGACTCACAACTTAGTCAGTCAAATCAATATTGCTACAATTTTATAATTGTGTAATTTCATATCTGTAGGCCAGAAATATTAATAATAAAATTACATTATTGATAGAAATGAGAACTATCCTCTGGAGGGTGACAGTCATTTTGTGTGTCTTCGACCTTTAAGGCTCAGTAATTTGTTCTAAAACAAAATACAATGAATTTTAATTTCAAACTCCAATTGTAAGGTTTTTTTCAAATTTAAATTCATGCAAGCAGATATTTTAATGATTTAGGTGTGATAAATCCCAAAAACTTTTGAAAACTTAAAGTGATAGATCTTCAATAATTCTATAGAAATAAAAACTTTATAAAGGTACAAATGGAAAAATTTTCAAAAATATTTAAGTTAGCTCCTATTTGAATTTAATGTTAAGTTTTTGTATCCCATGAAATTCAAAAACTTTCAAGTGCATAATCACTGGTTAATTTCTTTTATACTCCCCCAAATAATTTTAAGATGATGCTGTTTGAAGTGCATAATCCTCTAAACAAATGATGCCATTATTTGAAAATTTTCCTGAATCCCATGTTGACCCTAATAGATGTCTTATCTGTCTTTTTTTACCTCAATTGAGAAACAACAAATTAATATAACAATGACGATGGACTGAGAAATTTAGGTCAAGGTCAAAACAATTATTTCAGACTTGTTAACCTATATATTAAATGTCAATGAGATAACACTTACTCATCATAATAACAAAACACTATAACATTGGACATTGTTCAATACCAGGTCCTGTTACTCATTTCTTCCTTTTCAAAAATACCTCAATCAATTTTCTTTTCAACTGATTAACCTGGTCATTTAAATCTACAGCTGCTGAGGTGTGACTATTCAGTTAGCATGATATTTTACATTAATATCTATGATAAAAGTAAAATGATCATACCTGAGAAGCAGTACATTTAAATGACTAGCTCACAAGAAATTGATTTAGGTGTTTTGGAGACAGGTAGAAGCAATTTTTAAAAACTGATTGAGGAATAGGTATTGAACAATAATCATGGTCATAGGAATAGGTATTGAACAATAATCACGGTCATATTATAAATTGTCTAATTTTATAACTTTACCAAAAGAAGCCAATTTTTTTTGGTTATTTACAAATGAAGATGTCAGAATTCAAAAAGAGTTAGGACAATATATTATAGACTGTACCAATATAAGATGTGAACACAGCTCTCATAAGAAAAAGAAAAATAATAAATAAAGCATATATCTATATTATATAATTCAGGTACCTCTGGCCCTGTCCAGTCGTATATATAACAATGAAAATTATAGATGGTGTAAAACTACATTGTAATTTTACATGTACATTTCTTACATATGTAACAATTTATGTATTGTATGCTACATGTATATCATGTAATTATTCCCTTTGAGGGACCATTTTGGAACAATAAATATTCTTATTCTATTCTTATTCTTATTAGATTGAGTATAATATTTTCATTAAACCATAAAATTTAGTGTAATGGATACAGTTGCTGTTGTCCTCATACTTTTTACATGAGTTTTAATTTTTTGCAATTTCAAGCAGCCAAGTTTTACCTTTTTGCAATTTCAAGCACCTATTACATTTACATTTACAGCATAATTATCTTTATTTTCTTAAATTGAGAATCCATTTAGGTTGTAAAATATATCTACATATGTCAAATGTGTAGAAACAAGCTAATGGTATCACTTTTATAATACAGAGGGTATATTTGTCTGGCACTATATTTTTCTGGTTATGACAAATGGTGACTGAAGGGAAAGGAGGGATGCAGATGAGAGAAGAAGGAGGGAGAAAATTAATTTGTTATACCCATTGTCACCCCTTCTACATTATCAGAAAGCCACATATATTATGGTTTTAAATAATTTAATAAAAATAAGTTTATCAGACTCTACATAGGAAAATTGTGTTGATTAGGAAAACATTTACTAACAGTACCGGCTGTAATTAAAAGTACATATCTTGTATCTAGCTGAGAAGGGAATTTGTGTTCCTAACTAATCTTGATAAAATCTTTCTCCTCAGATATTCTACATAGACAGATAACAGACTGAATTAAAGATTTACAGCTAAACAAACATTACAAAATACTTACCTATTTATATAGTGGGGATCAGTGGGGTAGTGGGTATATAATAGAGGACAATTGTGGGAAGTATAACTTTTATGAATTAGTAAATTTACATGTTCATTGAACACATAAAAAGTGTTTGAATTTGATGTAAATGTGAACACAATATATAAGAATGCATACCAGCTATTTTTGACTAAATAAGAATTTTTGGAAATAACATGAAATTCCAGAACTAAAGAGTACTGTATACAATTCACAGCCTGTGAATTCTTTTAAGTCTTTAAAATCTTTACCATTTACATCAAAGTTTTCAGATGGGAATGCATGTATAAAGTTGTAGCCTTGGCCAAATACTGCATAGTGGCCATAAGACCTGTCAAGTCTCACGTGACTTGCAATTGCATTTGACCCACACGAAGCTTATCTAAATTTGAGGCAAATTGTTTTAATCTTTTAATTTTTCCCTTTTATCTTAAACAATTTTAGCAAATCTCACTCTTGGCAATTTTCGAACTTGTCAAGTCTGCCACATGATGCATTCAAATTCATCATATACTGGTAGTAGAACCCTAGCTTCTAGCTTTCCAACATTCTATCAGTCCAGTCCTACAAATGTTTTATTTATTTTTTTCCTTATAAATCATTTCATACAAACTGGTAACTCTGAATCATGTCTTTAAACAATTGTAGTTTCTGTTCATTTTTTAAATTATTACAGGAACTTAACAAATGCATGAAAACAATTGACACAAGTGTGGAATGACAAAATATCCTGATTATATTTCCCCAAGAGAATTCCCCAGTCTTTCTGACTATATAACAATTTATTAAGTACAGGTACTTGAGAATACTTACATTACAAAAATAATATTGTACATTGGTGTAACACTCAAGTATATAAGTACTCAAAACAAAAATCAGCTGTATTTTTTCCTGGAATGATGAAACATGCAGAATATCAAATGCTATTCAAATACAATCATCATATCTTCATTTTCCAATAAAACTGGGCCTCCAGGTTTTACAGATACAATGTGATTTTTTTAATCATGTATTCTGCATAGATGATAGAAGAGTTTTATTTATGTGGGAGGAAAGTTATATAATTCACATAGAATAATTTTCTCATGTACCAGTTTAAAATTTAAGCAATATTTTAGAACCAACATAAGTTAAGGTGATAGGTACATAAATAATTTCCTCTATCGGTGAATGTTATGAATTTGCTTCAGAGTGAACGTAAAATAATTGAATTTTCACTTTAAATTATCGTCGTTTCAAACTGTATCCTACAATTTTTCTGAAAAACTGATTCTGTTTTATTGGTATAATTTTTTTAATGGTCACCGAGTTTGTTTTCGTGGTATATATCGCTGAATAGTTGTTCATCTTTCAAACCACGCATAAAATCATAGCTTTTATCGATGACGTCGCTATTTTGATGGCATGTTTAACCGAAAAATCCATTTTCAGCGTGCATATTCTATTTTCAACTATTTATACCGGCTAAATGAATTTGGTGACCCTATATAAAATTTACACCATTAAAACGGGAATTTCATTCTCTAACACATTTCTTTTTTGCAAAAAATTGTAGGATACGTTTTCATAAACGCGCAATTTAAAGATTATTATATTATTTTTCTGTACGTTTTACATAGATTCTATATGAACACAACATAACTGGTTTATTTTTCAATCGGTCATATTTCAAATATTAAAATAGCTAAACTGATTTTATTTCACTTTGGAATTTAGCTTCATTTGATGCACTTGCATCTAAAATTTCATTGAAATCTGGAAACTTTACTATTTACGTACCTTTACTATTTACCTACCTATTACCTTCAGACAAAAGGATATTTCAAACAATATGTGTACTTAGACCTTGTTTACACTTGCAGTTTTAGATCGATCTAAAGGGAGATCGATTCAAATTAGATCGATCTGAAGCAAGTGTAAACAGTTTAGATCGATTCGGAATCGATCTAAAGTAGACCATATCGCGAGGTGGTCTAAATTAGATCGATCTAAACTGAATCGATCTAGCAATAAGTGTAAACGAAAAGATCTTCCACGAATCCATCTTACAGTGATAAATATTTACAAATATATTGTCTTTGCAGGCTAAGTGTAAATGCATCAGTTGATTTTAGATCGATCGCGATCGATTTAAGGGTAAACAATGTAAACACAAAGTGATTTAAAATAGATCGATTTACTTTAGATCGATCTGTATTTTGTTCTAATGTAAACACGGTCTTAGATGTTTGGGGATGGACAAAATTTAAGTTCAATCATGATATAGATGTGCGAAAAATTTCACTTGCCAGTTTCATCATATTAACAACTAGTTGTGTTGCCTTAAAATTTTGGGATATTTGAGACAGAATGCTAATCAAGACTTTTTCAATCATAAAAAAAATTCAACTTGTGTATCCAAACTTGTATATCCAGAAACTTAACTTGTGTCAAAAATTAATCATCTTTTGTCAACTTGTGTATCCAAATTTGTATCTCCAGAACTTAACTTGTGTAAAAAATTAATCATCTTGTGTATAAAAAAAATACCTTTATGACACACTCATATTATAGAATATTTTTTATCACTTTGGAGACACAGCAGTTCCTATTTTTAGCGGTGTGAGATTTCCTTGTCTTACACTAGTGCAATGCAGTTTACCGGCAAAATATCGTGTTTTGCACATAAGGGTCTGCAGTCTGCATCTGTCCTTTTTAATGATCATAAATGTATTTAATCTAGGTATCATAACATTGTTATATCATTTAAAGTATAATTTCACCGGAAAATACAAGAAAATTGTCTATTAAAATATTGCATGCTCGGGTACACATTCCAGATTTTATGACATTACAAAAAGGGACATAACTCCTTGTGTAAACAGACAAATAGGGGACGATATTTCTGTGTGGATTTTAGTATATTTTAGGTTGAATACAGTGAAAAATAAAATGAAAAACCATTAAAAGTGCAAAACGTGAATCTCAGACACCCTTGGGATTTCTGACTCAGCAAACTTCGTCAGAGACTGGAAATCTTACCCTTGGGTGTATGACACTTCCCCTGGTGTAAGATTTTTAACATCATGCAAATATTTTTTGCAATATTTACAAAGTGTCTCAAAATTGTGAAGTAAATGACTGTTTACCTATTAGAAATGATACTGTGCATAAATGTGAATAAAGCCCAGGAAATATATCTTGATATACAGCATATAGAGCATGCAAAGAATTGTCAACAGAATTAATACCTTAATCTGAATAAGAATATACACATCTTAAGTAAGATTGTGAATAATAAAGGACTGTGTGCAAAACATATTGCCTAAGAATTGCATTATTGATGGGTACAAAAGTCAAAGGCTTATTCCAAATACTTCTAAATTGCAATTTAATTTCCCCAGCAACTAATCATACCCGCTGTTAAAATTTCATTACTGGAGTGTAAAACATTAACCATCTTACAACTTTATAAGCCCTTTATTTATTGAAATAGTCAGTAAAAAGAATGATTAGTTAATTTAATAGTTTTCAAAGCTTTAAATTGCAGAGAACACATCAGGTATGCCTCAACATTATGCAACATTAAACCGACACCTGGAAATGTTTTTGTTGTACATAATTGTAATAAAATATGGGATTATCTGTCCTTAATAAATCAACTTTACATCCAATTTCTTTTATCATGTCTTAATATCAAAATAATGAGATTTATACAGAAGAATTAAAGATGATCATTATTTAATTACCACTTGTAATATCTAGGCACACCATTTTTGACAACAGTCTTTACCTAAATGCATTCATCTTGGAGGGTCTTTAAAATCTACAAGTCTCAGCTTTCAAATATTCTGAAACACAAGATAAAAATGGACTAATTCTGTTGTACTATTAGATCTCATACAATTTATCTCTTACAAAGAGTTACGCTTGTTTGATCCTGTACAAATATTCTTGTTTTCTTCCTTTTACCATATATATTAAACATATACAAAGGGATTCTCACATGTGAATTTCTGACATCCAAGATTTATGTCCTTATATCACAATAATAATCAAATGACATCACATGATATTAGTTTGTAAGAAATGAAACAACAATTTAAAAAAAAAGTTGTGAACAGGATAAAATGCTAGTTTATTTATAGCAGATTTGTTCAAGCTGCTGCTATGAAAAAATGTCACCATATATCACAAATAGTCCTTGTAAAATTCAATAAACTGCTGCGCCAAGAGTGCAGCCCGTCCATTGTCAACTCGAACTTTATTGCATTGCTGGACCACAACAAAATTTCAATTGAAAAAAGATTAAACAGAATAGGTGCCTTACCAAGATGTAACCATTTAATAAATATCAAATTAATATGTAAAGTTAATGCATAGAAAGGTGCAAAAAATGAATTTAAAAAAAATATTAAGTCCAAGGGCAATAACTGTCCAAAAATCATTCAACAGAAACCAAATTTAAACTTAATCATACAATCATATACTATATATCAAATCAATATATTCATGTATTGTAAAGAAAAGGCAGAGAAACTGATGTTTTTCAAAAATTTACTACATCCAAGGGCCGTAACTCAAAATCGACCAACCAGAACAAAATTCGAAGTTAATCTGTATCTCACCTAGATATACTCATGTACCAAATGTCAAGCTGTTACAAAAAAAAACTCTGAAAACCTATATTTTTCAAAATATCACTAAGTCCAAGGGCCATAACTCTGTACAAAATCCACTGACCAGAACCAAATTCGACCTTGATCTGTATCTCACCTAGATAGACTAATATACCAAATATAAAATCAATATGTCAAGCTGTTACAGAAAAAAAACTCCGGAAACCTATATTTGTCACTAAAATTTCACTAAGTCAAAGGGCCATAACTCTGTACAAAATCAAACGACTGCAACCAAATTTGAAGTTATTCTGTATCTCACCTAGATATACTAATATACCAAATATCAAATCAATATGTCAAGCGGTTACAGAAAAAAACTCCGGAAACCTATATCTTACAAAATTTCACTAAGTCCAAGGGCCATAACTCTGCACAAAATCAACCAACCGGAACCAAATTCGAATTTGATCTGTATCTCACCTAGATATACTAATATACCAAATATTAAATCAGTATGTCAAGTGGTTACAGAAAAAAACTC
>MJUU01022477.1:198473-215431 GCA_002080025.1 Modiolus philippinarum | reverse complement strand
AAGTCCAAGGGCCATAACTCTGTACAAAATTAACCGACCGGAACCAAATTCAAACTTGATCTGTATCTCACCTAGATATACTCATATACCAAATATGAAATCAATATGTCAAGCGGTTACAGAAAAAACCAAAAAGTTAACGAATGGACGGAGGGTATACCATAATACGTCCGTCTTTCCACGGGCGTATAAAAAGGATACGCTTTATCTAATGTCATTAAGTAAAAAAAATACCGCAATGGAGCAATACAATAAAACCAAATCACATTTTTTGCAAAAAATTAGAAGTTAAAAGGGGCATAACTCCATAACCAGTATGACCTCTGACTTTAAAAGTAAAACTTGGCCCCAGCTGAACAATTTACATCATGTACATACTGAAAGTGATATAATTCAAGAGTTATTAGATGAAAACTATCAAGGAAGGACTGATGGATGGATGGATGTACACATTACTGCAGCTATCATATAATACTGTAAACTAACTTGTGTTCGGGGATACTTAATTCCACCTTTTTTCCCTTGTGGTGAGGTTCATTTCAACTAATTTTTGTGTTTATATATTCATAGACTGATAAGAAATATTCGTGGCATTTTTGCAATATTTTCACGCTGCTGAAGATGGTTTTCAGTACCATGCCTTTCCTACTTCATTGATACTATGCTGACCTCACTTCACATCAAATTTCAACCTGGACCAAGGTTGTAAATTTGTTTCTGTATAATTAACAAAAAAACACAAAATCTAATTTGTGAAGATATATATTAGTGGTCATTACTTTATGTCTAATACATAAATCATCCCCTCTTCTTTAGAGGGTAGCTGACAACATTGACAGATGGTCTTGTTTATAATATAAGCTCATTATTAAAAATGTGTACTGAATAGCCAAGAAACATATCTATAATAGCCTCCCACCAGTACAATGTACTGATAAACAGCTACTTAACTACTTTAAACTGAAATTCAATAAAGTAGGAGTTATCCATGTTATCAGTTCAAAATGTTTTATGAAATCTACATCATATCCTATCCAGTCAATGTTTTTGTATGTTTGATATAGTTTTTGCCATTTTTGTGGAATGACAGAAATTTTACTTGAGCCATAATAAAATAATTCCTATCTCTCATTCTTTCTTTATCAAAATTTGGGGCAGGCAAGCAAATTTAATTTCATATTTTTATAAAATTTTGTGAAAAATGCTATTATTTTAAAAGAGATTCACCCAAATCGGCAAAAAATTGAAATAAATTTATTTTAAAAGAAATTCACCCAAACGGCAAAAAATTGAAATAAATTTATTTTAAAAGAAATTCACCCAAACGGCAAAAAATTGAAATAAATTTTTTGATGCAGGTGAAATATAAGGGCTGGTAGGGATGAGAATCTAAGGTATTTTTCATGGTCTTATCTTCAAGCCAATTTTTACCATGTATACCCTTGGAAATATTCTAAATTCCACCATACTTTAAAATGTACTGTCTTTTTTTGTTTATTTTGTTTTTACATTGATGACAGATTATTCAATAAAGTTACTTGATATCATGTGCTTGATATGATCAAATTTTCAAGAAATGACAAGAAATGAGCAGAGATATACCCAAGTGGAGACAACAACTAATTGCACCAGTTTTACAGTATAGCCTAAGGGCTGTTCCAGAAATAATTGTATGGGGTGTCGGAAGGCACATTTTAAAAGGACCCACCATGCATAAAATTTTAATTAGTTTGTCTTATTGCTTCTTCAGTGTAAGTATCCAATATACCCCACAACCCATCAAATTTTAAGTAAAGTGTCTTAAAATCCCCACCCCTAACAATTCTGTCTGGAAAAGTCAGTGTCTAAGTCAGAAAAAAGTCAAATTTATTTGCAGATTTTTTCATACTGTCAAATATATGTGGTCTGAACTGATTATCTTCCAAAAGTGACTGATATTGTAGGGACTGAGACCCGGGGACTGAGATGTATTGCAAACAATTAATAATTCATATTTTTAGGAAAGGGCCAAAGCAGATCCAAGGGAGTAACACAACTCAGATTTTGAGAAAAGAGTATGGTACCCAACATTGAATATTTTTGAAATTAATTGATTTGACAGATAATAACATCAGATCAAAGATAAATTGTTCATTGTTTTGTAAGCCAAAAACTACCAGAATTTATCTGAACCATGATCTTTTTTTATCTGATTCAGTAGCTTGTAAACAATATGGTATCCATCATATTCGTGTAGTTTTCCTAGACTTCTATAATAATAATAATAGGCAACCTTTGTGTATTCCTATTGTCTGAAAAAGTCACAAACAATTAACCAATTTCTGTATCATTTGCATATTTGTAAACAAAAATGTGACATGGTGTAAAATGTAATCAATAGATTGTCTAATTTTAGATTACAATGCTTTTGAGATTCTAAACAAGTGCAGCTGATATTTAGGTAAATGTTGAAACAAAATGGCAGCAGGCAGAATAAAGTGCAAATTTTGCATCCTGCTTCCATATTATAATCTGATTATTAATAATTTGATTATTTGAATTCTAGAAGTCAAGTCAAGTTAATTTTTGGTCTCATTTGACCCCTTATAGCTCAAAAATGGTAAGAACTGGTGGCTCACAACAAGGAGAATCCATAGAAACCAAAACTTTATAAAATTCAATAAAAGTAAAATTTTTTTTGGTAATTCATAAAAGCAAGAATTTTGCACTATATATAACATGGAAATGGTAACAGGTATGCATAACTGGTTACTAAGCACCATTTTAATTTTAATAAAGTTGTACATCAAAAATTTTGATTCAAAATAGGATTTAAGTACATTTATACTGCAACCTCCCTATCTGCAAGTAAACTATATTGACTGTATAAACATAAGTGATATACAGTCACTTTTCTCAATGAAATCAAAAATGTGTTTCGGTAGAGATTGTTCCATGACGTTGAAAGAAAACATGGATTCATCTCAAGCTAACGATGTGCGCTTCACTTTTTAAATCATCATTTTTACCGATAAATGTTACCTAAAATTTGCTTTATTAATGTTGCAGTATAAACACAATAACAGTATATTGACTTGACATAAACTTTATATAAGGCTTCGGCTCGAAACGGTGAAAATGCTCGTCAAATGCTCGCCACAGGCTCGCATTTTCCTGCCTTTCTAAGCCTCATCCTTATATTGTGTTTATGTCAAGTCAATGTACTGTTATTGTCTATGTATATAAAATGACAAAAAAACTCAAAATGCTTTAAACTTCCCATTTCTTCTTCAAATAGCACAACTCTTCCTTTCTATGAGAAAAATAGTGAAAAAAGCATCAAAACATGGTTGGCCACCAATGATTAAAAATTAAGATTTTGGGGATTCCTACATCTTGGGCCCATACTAATGACCACATGAAATCCTTTTGACATTCTCCAGATTTTGAAATTATGGAGCACCTCATCAAAACAGATATTCTTCAACAAAATATGCAAAATCCATCCATGATCATATCACTATATGACCTCAAANTTTGTTTGTGTAATCACTTGTAACATATTCTAAACATTTAAATTCCTTCAAACATGAATACAATGTTTGTCAACATTAATTATTTGGCGTATTTATGCCTTTCACTGGCTGTTGTCAGCATTGAATTAGGTCGATGTTAAACTACATGATAATTTCGGTAGATATTAAACTACATGATAATTTAGGTAGATATTAAACTACAAGTTTACTGGTAGATATTAAACTACAACTTGATTACTACAAATTATTTCTGGTAGATATTAAACTACAATTTAATTGCTGTTTAACCATTTTAACAGCATAAACACCGACAGATATAGCTGTCAATCGTGCAGTGTACACGTGTGTGTATTTATCGAGTAATCTGATTCAGATTATGTATATTTTGTCAACGATGTTTCATCGCATATTTGACAAAATACTCGATCTTATTTTCAAGACTGTGAAATTACAAGATTCTTGTAACTTCTAAAACAACTCTTAAACATGAGTCATGTTTCCATTAGAGCTGTTGTAACAATCGAGCCTTGAAATAAAAAGAGAAAGCACACCTGTACTACACACCTATTTATATGGATAGGTCACGTGTTGGGTGAGTTTATTTTCACCTGTAAAAAAGGTAACATCGAGCCGATGGAATAGAAAATTCGACTTAAACCAGAGAACCGTAAGGGTTCCGATATATAATGTTATATATGGTATTCCTCATATTAAGCCCCCTTTTGCTATAAGTGCCCTCACCCTTAATTTTGTTTGAAATCCTAAAGTGCCCTCTAAAAGATTTGGATAGTTAGTATAGCATTATTACAATGATTGCATTGTGTACTTATGAAAAATCCACAATTTTCGTTATACTATATTCATTTTTGAACACGTTTTATGTCAGTCTTAATAAGTGACCCCTTTTCAAATTTTAAAAGCACCCTGAGCGCTTAATACCAGGAAATGGTATACCACATTGAAAAGGTTTATTCTAAAATCACATGGGATAAAATAAGTACATTTCAGGGAAACTTCAGCAAATGTTTTAAAATGTGACTCCAATACAAAATATTTTTTGACAAATTTAAGTCCTTTTTTATATATAAAGGATTCATATTCTGTCGTGATCAACATTTTTTTTTGCCCATTAGATATTACTTAGCTCCTACAACTCTATAACTTTATGAAACTCCGGAATTTTGGAACTAGAAAAATATACCAGTAGTTTGGAAAGATAAAACTCTCTTTTGACTTCCTGTAATATACACATGCTCGCATCTTTTCTTCAGACCTTGAGGGACTACCAAACTCTCATACAAGCACTCTCATACAAGCACCTATAATTTTATGTGGCCATACTTGAATTTTAGGGGAACAAAACATACCCCCCCCCCCTTTTTCAATGAATCTGTAGAGATTTTTTGCTAATACCGTTTTTTACTCTCTGACCTAGAAATGGCAATTCTAATAGGTCAATGTCTTTTCAAGATAATGTTATATATGGTATTCCTCATATTAAGCCCCCTTTTGTTATAATCGCCCTCACCCTTAATTTTGTTTGAAATCCTAAAGTGCCCTCTAAAAGATTTGGATAGTTAGTATAGCATTATTACAATGATTGCATTGTGTACTTATGAAAAATCCACAACTTTCGTTATACTATTTTCATTTTTGAACATGTTTTATGTCGTTCTTAATTAGTTACCCCTTTTTCAAATTTTAAAAGCACCCTGAGCGCTTAATACCAGGAAATGGTATACCACATTGAAAAGGTTTATTCTAAAATCACATGGGATAAAATAAGTACATTTCAGGGAAACTTCAGCAAATGTTTTAAAATGTGACTCCAATACAAAATATTTTTTGACAAATTTAAGTCCTTTTTTATATATAAAGGATTCATATCCTATCGTGATCAACATATCTTTTTGCCCATTAGATATTACTTAGCTCCTACAACTCTATAACTTTATGAATCTCCGGAATTTTGGAACTAGAAAAATATACCAGTAGTTTGGAAAGATAAAACTCTCTTTTGACTTCCTGTAATATACACATGCTGCATCTTTTCTTCAGACCTTGAGGGACTACCAAACTCTCATACAAGCACTCTCATACAAGCACCTATAATTTTATGTGGCCATACTTGAATTTTAGGGGAACAAAACATACCCCCCCCCCTTTTTCAATGAATCTGTAGAGATTTTTTGCTAATACCGTTTTTTACTCTCTGACCTAAAAACCATTTTGATTGACAGTCAGATAACTAAAGATGATAAAGATAAATCTGATATGTTCAAAAGAAAGAACGGAAATAGATTTATGTATCAATCTGTATTATCAGACATTAACATTATTGCTTGTTGCATGAATGATTTCCTCAAATCATTTGAACTAAAGTTGAACAAAATGTTATACAAGGTACTAGCATCTAAGGCCATTAAAAAAATTCCTAAATTTTGAAGAAGTAAGGGCAGGGGGACAATATTTTAAAATTTTTTGGTGAAAAATGCTGTAAATAGTTGGCAAAAAAAAAATTCAGGGTCTGAAAAAAAGGATACATAATCTTTATTCAAATAAATGCACAATTATGCCCCGAAGGGCTGAAGGCATATATACAATACTTAATACGAACGATGATACAACAATAACATACATATAAGCAACAACAAAATATTATGCAGTGCTTGATACAGGAGGTGGGTGGGTGAGAACCTGGGATATTTTTTTTCATTATGGGCTAACCGAATAATTCAGTCGTTATATTCCACTCACTAAGATCGATCCATCCTCGAGAGGTTATCAGCCGCTAGAGGGCGCAGAATTATTCCAGTTAATTATTGGCTAAAATCTGTTCTGGAAAATTTTACATTTAAAACATCTGCACATTCTTTCTTGTATTTAAAATTTTCTTCACTTAAAAAATCATTGCATTAAAAATATCTCCTCTTGTTTAAAAAGATATATAAAAACCCCACACAAACAAGGAATTCAAAAATGAAAAATTGTACCAGTAGTGTTGTAATTAGATACTTTTGTCACGGGTTGTAAAAATAAGAATGTAATTTAAATTCATAAGTACCCAATGATCGTCTGTCTCTTTTGTATAGATGCACATGAAGACGACACTCGATTGACACCGTAACCTGTTATTAATGCATGGACAAATATTGATGCAAGGTTACACCTGAATTTCTAGTTGTCAATTTTGTTTACCTGTCAATAAATGTACAGGTATCTCACCTGTCAGAATTATCTGTTATAAGTACTTTAATTTGTCTACCTATGGTGAAAATGATTATGCTTAAGGTGTAAATGGACCAAAATGTCTAAAATGTGATTTCGACCATGAAACCATGTCACTTTTGTTTTAATCTGATATATACACTGGAATAGCATACTGTGTGTTTAGGAGTGAATTTAGAAATCTTTCTTGACAACCTTTAAATTTTTGGGATATCAATTATTAACTTATTGATTTTGGAATTTATGAAATTGGCTTTATTATAAAGATATTGTTTACAAGATATTTATAATATTGATTGTTTGTCTCAATCTGTGGACACAAGTTGTGATTTCTTTTTGGATTTGATGTCATTTCAAGCTGAAGTGACCACAATCTTTGGACATATTGTTGAATAAGTGTGACCATTATAGTTACTACTAAGAAATTCTATCCATGACTTCTTCTTTGTGAACAACGTAACATTGTATGGAACTTGTGGGTCTTCGTTGTATTGACCAGTTTTTTTATTAAGACATTATTGATCAAAACACAACAGGTTCAACAAAAAAGTAATAAACTGTGCGAATAATGGTCAGACAATGGAACAATGGATTTGAAATATCCCTAAAGTGCAATTTTCATTCATGTTACATTTTGCAGTATAATTATGTTAAAGGAAAATATATGCAAGCCCATGACAATTTTCTACAATGAATTTTTTTTAACTTAAGTTTGGAGACGGAAATTAACATCCAATGTAATCAACATGAAATTGATCACAACTATTTCATCAATATTAATTCACTTGAAAGGAAATTACATATTGCAACTGCACTATGATACCTATATGAAGAAGTGACGGAACCATCACATATGCATAAAATACATGTGCAAATTTTGTCAGACAAAAACACTACTGATATTTAAATTCTTCAGATATCAAATTATTTTTATTGATGATCCATTGGATTAATAAGACAACCATTTTCTAAATCATCACTTGGAAAATATATAAAAATCTTTACAATATTTGGTATAAAACTGGAATTTTGGTTTCTTTGGTCTCTTTAAAAATTGTGAGGTGATATGATAAAATAAATGGCGATATCGGGGAAAATTTAGAGCGACAACAACGTACTTCACCGGGAATTAATATCAATACAATCAAGTTTGGATTTAAAGGAAGTTTTCAGATTCTTTATAAACAATGATATGATTTGGTTAACTTTAATTGGAACTGTTCTAGCTATGGGAGTTTTGGTCGTCCTGTTTGCTCGCGTTTCTAGGGTGAGTATCTTCACCTTACACCATTGTCTACATCTTAAAACAAATTGTGTTACTTTTGATACATGAAATGTACATTTATACATACCAATTACATAGGCATGTTGATATGGCTTGATGTATGTATTTACCTCATTCAGGGTGGTTCCCCTAAAATTAACTGTATACTGGTAAGCGATTGAAGAATATTCTTTGCCTGATATCTAAAAACAAACATTTCAATAGAGACTAAGTAAGACTGAAGACTAAAAGTCATTTAAGGTTACAACAAGAACAAACATACAAATTTGTATTACAAGATATTTATTATTAAATGATGATGGATTAACATTAGATGGACAAGTTAGGTGTATACAGGCTTTTAATTATTTGATTACCAAAGTATGCCTTTTGTTTCAAAAACTTTTACAACATTTTATAATCTGAGAAAAAATTATATGTTGGTTTCATTGTTAGGGATGTTTACACTTTAAAGGGTGGATAGGTGGAGGTTTGACTGGGAAATCCTGAGAAAATAACTTTCAAATTCTGAAAATAAATTTTTCAATACAAGGTCCCCAAAAATGACAATGCAATTCCAGATCCTGTAATACTGAATTATTGCAAAATAAAGGGCTACGCCGAGCGCAGCATGATATGACCCCAGCATGTCGACCACTGAAATTTCAACAAAAGTAGTTTAAAGTGAATGTGGACACAGTAAAGAGCTTGACACAATAATTAGATGGACACAAAAAGAAGCTTGACACAGTTATTAGCTAGGAACAAAACAGGGAAAAATTCAACCCTTTTGATCACTTACTGATGAAAAAACGTAAGAGCTATGCAAAATATGTACTATCAACTAAGACTTTACATCCGTAGAAATTCAAAGAAAAAAATTCCATCGAAATCTGATGAAAAATAAAGTTATGACATATTTAGAAAAATTGCAATTTTGACCCCTTGTGCTCGGAAACGGTAAGAGCCACGCCAAATCCGTTGCCATACCTCTGAAAGCTTAGATCAAGAGGAATCCAAAGAAAAAAATTCCATCGAAATCCGATGAAAAATAACATTTGACATATTTAGAAAAATTGCAATTTTGGCCACTTTGACCTCTTGTAGCTCGGAAACGGTAAGAGCTACACAAAATCCCTTTTACATACTGCTGTTAGCTTAGATCAAGAGGAATCCAAAGAAAAAAATCCCACTGAAATCCGATGAAAAATAAAGATTTGACATATTTAGAAAAATTGCATTTTTGGCCCCTTTGACCCCTTGTAGCTCGGAAATGATAAGAACTACACCAAATCCGTTGACATGCTGCTGAAAGCTTAGATCAAGAGGAATCCAAGGGAAAAAATCCCATCGAAATCCGATGAAAAATAAAAATTCTACATAATCTGCAAATTCGCAATTTTGGCCCCGTTCGGCCCTCATAGCTGGGAAAGGAAACAAGTTATCAAAAATCTAATAGCTGAGCGCCATATTAACTTTTCACAAGGAATCCATTAAAAAAACTGCATCAAAATCGGACTTAAAATAAAAAAAAATTTTTTTTTTTGAGATTTGCCCCTGTAGGGCCCCATTTATCTCGTGAGCGGTACATGCTACGTGAAATCCATTGACATACCTCAGATTGGAAATTTCCTCAGGAGCACACTGAAAGAAACCCCATTAAAATCCGATTAATAATAAAGTTTCTACAGACAAACATGTGAAAACACCCAATTTAACCCTTTTTGGCCCCTTTTTTTAAAACGGCTAGGGCCACAATGACCAAAACTAAGTCAAGCCTTCCTTTTGAACCAAAGAACATAAGTTTAAAATTTCATAAGGATTGATCTACTGGAACTAAAGTTTTTGACCAAAAACTAAAATGTCTACAGATGACGACGACTACAACGACGACGACAGCACCATACCAATACACAACCGCAAAAATTTTGCGGTCGTATAATAAAACTGTTCCTGTATCCTGAAATGGGTCTGCCATTCATGTTACTAATAAACTCCAATATTTTATTTGAGAATAATAGTCCATCAAATATTTTGTTAAAGAATGCAGCTTGAAAGTGGTCTACAGCAAAGAGTCAGCTTTGAATCATACAGTATGTCCTAGTGAGTTGACCTATTTTCTGGGGATAATTACTTCATGTTAAATTGCAGACTCAGTGCTTTGGCCTTGTACATGGTAGATGAAAAAGTGCTCACTGGCATAAAACACCACCATCTATCAATCCATCAAATTTATTTCAATGCTCAATGTGGAAGGCTGTGAAATAGGCAAGCTTAGTACTACAGTAGAACTATGATGGCTCGAACACCAAGGAACACCCAGGAGTCAATATCGAAGTTCAACTGTAATTTTGAATAAACTTGCAGGGTATTGTCTTTTTAGCTCCATTTAAATATTTGATTTGTTTCATTTCCTATTCCTTTCTTGAAGGAAGTTATTAATTACTACATGTCATATAAATACATCCACAATATTTTCAATTTCAGGTTATTATTATGATCATCTTTATTTATATACTGTCCACATCTTCGGATTTTTTTTTATTGAGATTTCCAAACAACATAACAGATGAGCTCTTAATTTTTTATTGATACAACATACTTTTAAGAAATGGGAGCTCATGTGTGAGGGAAATTATAGTGAAATGCTCTAACCACATTTCTGACCCTTATTAATGCTTCCTTGCAAAAGATAAAATGCAATTTAACCTTAGAATATCAATTGAATCATGACCTTCTATATATACAATGACCTTGTATATTTACAATATCATTCATGAAATTATAAAAGTTTCTGTCGGACTAGGATGACTGCAGATTTGGTATAAAATTCAGCAATCAATAGTTAAGTCACTGTTTGTCCCTTATATTGGATGAAATTTTATTGAATAAATAAAGCTTTTTAACATACATTTTTATAAAATAGGAAATAGAAGGGAAACGGGGAATGTGTCAAAGAGACAACGACCCAAAGGGGAGTAATAACAACTCAAAGCCAACATAAGATCTTCAATGAACGGTGAGGAAACCATTTCTTTCTTAATTCAGAGATGGAACTGGTTTTCTATGTTCGGGTTTTTGGATGTGGTTAGTTTCCATAGATTTATTCACTTTTTAACTTTTTGGGGCCATTTAGGGCTTGCTATATGGTGTGAGGTTCCTCAATAAGTTGAGACTGTACAGTGACCCCTAGATGCTTTGTTTTGGGTCGTTTTAACCCTAAATTGGATGTTGTCTCCTTGATATTAACCCAATTTCCTTTCTTTTTCATACATACAAATTCAAATTTTAGTTAAAATATTGTACCTTATAATACCCCCCCCCCAAAAAAAAAATTAAAAAATAAAGGGCTACCCAGAGCACAGCATGTTACAACATGTATAAGAAGAGGTTACTAATTTATGGACCTAAATGCAAAACTTATCATCGGGATGTATGGACGGATGTACGACAAGAGTAAATCTATATGCCCCTTCCACATTTGTGGAGGGGAATAAAAAAATACTTCAATGAGATTAAACCTCTTGGGAAGTCTTCCTAAATGAAATGAATACTGTTTGGTACATCCACCCTTATCTTGTCTGTCTGATCAAATATTACAGAAGATGGGGACTTTCTATTTTGACATCTGATAAGATTTTGATTGTATACTAGATAATGGGTTATCTTAATCACTTAGCAAAATATACATAGATTAAGCAAACAATGATTTATAAATTATTCTGACATTGCACTCTGAATTGTATGTTGATGTTTGATATTCAAATTTAAGAAACATAAGTTTTTTTCTAATTAGCATTTGTAAAATGTGATGACAATTCCACTAACTTAACCCAAACAGACTGAGAACAGTATATCCCCTTTCCCTAATGGGAGTAAAAATACACTTCTACAATGCACTAAAGTCTTAAAAAGTTTTTCTGTTGCATTGTCAATTGGTCCTTTTTTCAGGTGACAGATGACCGTGCTAGTAACAGTACTTTGCGGTATGAGTGCATGGTAAAAGGCCTCAAGGCGACTTTGAATAAAAGCATTGTCCCATTTCCTTTTCTAACCATGTCTAGGTAGGGATTTTGTCCTGTTTACATTTACTCCATATCCCTTAATTTGTCCATGAGTAATAATAATTATCTTGAAGTATCAAATGATCAATCACATCCTCTGACATGGATGTAGTATTGTTCAACATACAGTAATGAGTTCTACTCAAACCTGTACAAGGGGCTGTCTTGAACTTACTATGAGGTATGACCAAAGCTCATTGTTGAAGGCCTCATGGTGACTTCAAGATAAAGAGCAACAATAAAAGTGTTGTTCCATTGCTTGGGTTTACCATGTATTTGTAGAGACTTTGTCTCATGTACATTTAATCCATATACTTTCAATGTTTATACATTTGAATTCTGATAATTTACATTAGACATGGACCTATATTTTTCCTTTAGAGGTTTCTCTGTCACAGCCTTTGAAATCACTTTATGGGCCTTGACTAGGTTGCATGTCTGCTTCACAGAAAAAGCTACAAAAAAGTATACTTCATAGTGAGCAGTATACCCTGGATAAAATCATGTGCACAAATATCTTGGTCTCTGCTTTTTCCATAACCAGCCTAGGTCCTACATGACGTATTTAGCACTGAAAACAATGATGACACAGATATAGTTAGCAATGACCTGTGAATATTAGACATGAAAGTTAATTATAACAAACCCATTAGTCTGAATACAAAGTTCAATTGATCCCATTATTATTTTTATGTATGTTTTCAATGTTTCAACTCTTCAGGTCATTCTCCTTTAATCTGATGTAAAAACATCTTGCATTATAAAAATAACTTTAGGGAATTACTGATGTTGTATGTCATGATATAAAAATACCCCAACATAGAAACCAATGCAAAAAAAATTACATAATGTGATACAGCAACCAGTATATAGTGATATAGCAACCAGTATATAGTGATACAGCAACCAGTATATAGTGATACAGCAACCAGTATATAGTGATATAGCAACCAATGTTAACAGTGTTGAATTACATATACACAACCAATACTAAACTTTCATTTTGACATAGCAAACGATTCTAACACTTAATATACATGTATATACCCTGACAAAGCAAGTAACACTTGAGTTCAAAATAACCTAAAAGTTGTTTGTTCCTAAGCATTTCTGCTACTGATCGCTCATTCTGTATGCTATACAGTATATATGTAAATGATACATCAGCACCCAATGTGTCTGATGTTATCCATAGCACAACCAATTTGACTAGCATATCCCCCACTAGTACATGTGCTACATCTATATACTGTGAAAATATAATTTTTTTGGGGGGGTTCAAATTTTCGTGGATTTCATGGTCCATTAAAACCACGAAATTAAGTTTCTTATGAAATACACTTTCCCCCTAGAGTTTGAATGCCAGGAATTTAAGTACCCAGGAAATAGTGATATTTATGAAAACCACGAAAATTGATGTCCATGAATAAAAGTACTTCCACAGTAACAGAAAAACATGAATTGATTTCTATTTAATCCTCTGGTGACTTGAAAAATATTAAACAGTTTAAATCAAGATAATTAAAATGCACTCTTCACTGTGAATGAGTGTTAATTTTGTGTACATAGGTATGTATCTAGATTGTATCCTGGTGATGATGTTTAAATCTCTTTTAAAAGTGTCATATAAAGCGAACTTGATCTAGTCTTACGGACCACCTAGGGATGTTCATTTGAATTATTCATTTGTATGTCTCTTTTTTGTAGGAAATTAAAGCTTTAAAAACATGTAAACATTCTTCATTAATCCTATGAAAACAGTTAGACAGTAATTGGGTGGATAAATCTTATACATCTATAGGACTTACACATCAAAAGACTTGGACTGTACATAAAGTAACTATTATTATAAAATATACCTTCGGCTAATCCATAGATTTATCACTTGATATTCTTTTGGTGAACTTTTAACACTGAAAATAGACAAATGTAAAATCTATATATATTTTGTATGTTTGGACAGTTCAGGTGTTGTGACACTCTTGACATAGATACATAACTCATTATATTCTAGATGAGCTGGACATGTAAACTTTTCGGACAATTTTGTTAAATGTACTTGATACAAGTGCCCTTCTGTTAGAAAAGTCATTTGTTTTGGTATTGACCAGTATATTTAAACATACATTATTGTACAAATCAGTAATACATCTAACTCTACACGTATAACCAGGCCATTATGAGCAAACTATTGACAACATTCTATAATGGATCATAATAAGCTATCCAACAACATTGAAGAAATTTTCTGGGTTTATCATTGAAGTGGTATTTTGTAAAAACAACAATAATACAATCAAAAGATAAAAGCATTTATAAACAAAAAAAAGATTGAAGATTAATCCACCAAATCTTTTCACTTATAACAAGCATTAAGCAAAGAGAAAGAAGAAAAGAACTAACTAGAGAGAGTAAATGCCCTGCTGCCATCATCCATTTTTTTCCTGATGTATTTACCGTATATTCAAAGTAAGCTTCTCTGTTTGTGTCTGTAAAATGCATATGATGCCCCCCCCCAGTTGGATAGAAAAAAATGGACAATTAATATCTAAGTACTTGATGAAAAATTTCAAGAACTTGAATTCACATATCTCACACAGCTTATTGATATCATTGATATCATAGATGTATAATGTCATTATACATCTATGTTGATATAAACAATCAGGAGTTATCCAGAAACTACCCTTCAAATGCAAACATTTTAATAAATAGCCAAGTCAAACTACACCCCACAAAAAACACAAATGTAGGCCAAAATAAAAATTGTGACAATATGCACATATTCAGTTCATGCCTAATCCATGTGTATGGTAAAATAAATGTAGCTTTAATATTTTCGAGAGGAGTTTATGGGAATAACAGGTCCAAAACACATTTAAATAAAATGGCCAATTCCAACAACCAACCCCATCACAAATTTTGACAAAAATAAAAAATGTGACAACATTTTATCTTCAATCCATGTTTAATCACTGTGCAAAGAAAAATAAATGAAGCTTTAATATTATGGGACGTGTTGACCGGAACCAGTCCCAGATCACACATGTTTATAAAATGACAAAGTTAAACTCAACCCCCAAAAAATCATAAATACTGGCCAAAATCTTAACCAAGACAACATGCACATCTTCAATCCTTGCCTAATCACTGAGATGGGACAGACAGACAGAATTACGGACGGACAAGGGTAAGGCCATTAATAAAAAAAATTTTGTTTCCCCTTACCCGACCTTACCTAATAATGTTTAGTCGGTATAGATAGGTAGAATTTTTTTTTTTTACTAAAAAGAGGTTAGAAATAACTGTTTTTTATCCATATTTAAGTAAAAAAAATTCTCTGAAAAATCAATAAAATTATATGAGTACAGCCATTTTTTAGGGTCCATAGGGTAAAAGGGAACAAACAATATTTTAATTTTGGCCTAAAACAATATGCCCCTGACTTGTCATCGCAGGTGGGGGGGGGTTGGGTAAAAAAAAAACACTACAAATTTTAAAACATGAAAACAGAACCAATGCCTATTTCTATATTTGATAGATGAAAAGCGTATTTTGATTGGCTCATGTCTTTTGAGTTTATAACTTTTAAGAAGGCTGGTGTTTTACTTGTAGAATGGTCATTTTAGGATGGTTAGTCCTTTGAAACAAATATATACACTTTCTAATCAAATTTCATAAGTGTATTTGTATAAGTATGTCATTATCTTAAGTTTTGGAGGCTTCTGTAATCAGAAAGGGAAAACAATTTGAGAAAAAAATGAAATATTTCTTCATAGGCCTAATTTTTTTTTAAAGTTGGGAAGGCAATGTATTCTGCAAATAAAAGATTTTACCTAACACTATTTATACATGTAACTGCATGCTGTGGTGTTTTATTAAAGGCTTTAACATTAAATCATAAGATGTCATCAAACTCCAATTAAGAAGTGCCTAATCAATAAATCAATATTTTCAAATATGATATGATTATCCCCCCTTAATCTGATAACTAACCTATCCACTTTATAAGGACAGTTTTATATCCCACTTATTATGTATAAGTAAATAGTCAATAAAATTTGTAAATATAACTAACAGTACTTGATTCAATTTTAAATACCATCAATAGACATAATCTGATAAATCATTGGATGTGAATCGCTGAATCATGTAAATTAATTCAATTCTATAATCTTCAATTTATCAAGGTTTTTATGTGTATGTATTTCCTGTTTTTCACAGTACTAGGTTTTAATATAAATAATGTGACATGCCCTAAGTCAAAATAATTATACAGTCTTGTGCTATGGTTTAATATGTTTCCTTTTTTAGGTTTTCAATTCTAAGATGAAATGGGACTATTAATGAAAAAATAATAATTAGTTTTTTCTATTTATGGAAAACAGTTTAATATCAATTTACTTTAAAGCTAACTTAATCTATAATAAAGGGCTACGCCGAGCACAGCATGATACGACCGCAGCATGTCGTCCACTGAAATTTGAAAAAGTGTGTGGACATAGGAAAGAGCTTGACACCATTATTAGATGGACGCAATAAGGAGATTGACCAAGTAATTAGCTGGACACAAACTAGGGAAAATAAAAATTAGCCCTTATGACTCCTTATGATTCCTCTTTGACCCTCTATAGCTCAGAAACAGTAAGAGCTACGCCCAATCCATTGACAAGATGCTGAAAGCTTATATCAAGAGAAATCAAAAGAAAAAAATCCCATCGAAATGCGATGAAAAATAAAAATTTAAGGTAAACTGTAAATTTACGATATTGGCCCCCTTCGGCCCCTCATAGCTCGGGAATGGCAAGAGCTACGTCAAATCCGTTGAATACTACTGAAAGCTTACATCAAGTAGAATCCAAAGAAAAAAATCCCATCGAAATCCGA
>MJUU01022477.1:177263-197404 GCA_002080025.1 Modiolus philippinarum | reverse complement strand
GGGCCAGGAACATAAAATTATAGCCCGGGCTAAAGCATGTGCCAAGAAACATCATACTAAAATTTGAAAATGATCTGTTCACTGGAACCAAAGTTATTCTGTCTAAAGACACAAAAATACCCAATTTTACCCCTTTTTGGCCCCTTTTTCTGAAACGGGTGGGGCCATAAACCCGAAATTAAAACCCGGGATAGCCATTATGCCAAGAAACCACATACTGAAATTTGAAGATGATCCGTCCACTAGAAACAAAGTTATGCTGGCCACAGACGCCGACGCAGACGCCGACGCCAACGCCGACGCCGACGCTGACGACTGCGCCATAACAAATACGACCGCAAAATTTTTGCGGTCGTATAAAAATTTGTAAATAATTAAAAAAAACCAACCTTCAAATATTTTGGCATATTTCTAATGTTTGACAATGTCATGGCAACTGTATACAAATATGTTTGAAAATCGATGAAGTAAAAATGTAAATAATTCCAATTGTTTTGTATGGCCGCTGAAATTACTTTAATCTCTGAATATTGAAGCTTTGATCTGGATATAAATTGTGAAACAGGGGATTCACTAAAGACTAATAGTGATGAAATTATTACCAAACCAGGAACCATTTGAACAAAAGGAAATTGATAAAAAAAAAATTAGTACTAAGAAATGTGACAAATCCTTTTTTTGCTTGTCATACCTGGTTATACAGGTAATTTTGGAGATTAAAATGTTATGTAAGGAAGTATGGCCATTCTTACTGCGCTAGAAAAAAGCAACAATTTAGCAGCACATGCTGGCATAGAAATCTGTTCTAAGGGAGATTACTCAAAACAAATGTGTTCACTGACTTATACTCATGATACAATTCTTTAGCCTGGCAAGAACAGAAAATACAATATTATTCTTACTATCAACAGCCAATGTATGAGAGTTGATATGATTTGAATCTCTTGTATGATTCTGTGCATTCTTCACAACTACATTTTTTTTTGTATTGAAAGGGTTTTGTTGAGCAAATACAATATATACAGTTTGCTTTCTAGTCCACACAGATAATCAAAAACTCTACAACATAGAACTTTATTCTGAGATTTCTACACAAATTGTTGCTTCATACATTATCATGGACTCAGGAAACTTTTATAAATAACAAGAGCTGTCGCCGAATGGCAGCCAAAGATACCCCCCGCTCATTTTCGGAGATCGTGCAGCAACTCTCCGATTACCATCCTCTAGTTCCATATTTACTGCCGAAGCTAACGCTATTTACTCAGCACTTAAATTTGTAGCTTTATCGCAATCAAATAAATTCATGATCTGTTCCGATTCACTTTCTTGCCTATTGGCAATTGAAAGTCGAAAAACAAAACACCCACTTATTTTGAAAATAGCCGAATTCTACAAATCACTTGTAGCATTAGGCAAAGAAGTCATTTATGTTTGGATCCCTAGTCATGTGGGGATCTATGGAAACACAGTTGCTGACCAGGAAGCCAAGGATGCACTAGATGATGAGATGGTGGATTGTCCAGTACCGTACACTGACATGAAGCCTTNAATTATCAAATCCCCTTCCTGGTTTCTGACAATAATTATATTCCTTCATGCACATCTCCATATAGTGTTCTTACTTTGTGTAAAGTTTCATTAAATTCTTTCAAGTGGTTTAAGAGTAGTAGCGCTTACGAGGTAACCCATACATGGGGAATCAACGAAAAGTCGAAGTTAAATTATCTCCCCTTCCTGGTTTTGAACAATAATTATATTTCTTCATGCACATCTCCATATAGTGTCCTTCCTTTGTGTAAAGTTTCATTAAATTCCTTCAAGTGGTTTAAGAGGAGTTGCGCTTACGAGGTAACCCATACATGGGGAACCAACGAATAGTCAAAGTCCAATTATCTCCCCTTCCTGGTTTTGGACAATAATTATATTTCTTCATGCACATATCCTCTAATAGTGTCCTTCCTTTGTGTAAAGTTTCATCAAAATCCTTCAAGTGGTTTAAGAGGAGTTGCGCTTACGAGGTAACCCATAAATAGGGAATCAACGAAAAGTCAAAGTCAGATTATCTCCCCTTCCTGGTTTCGGACTTCATGCACATCTCCATATAGTGTCCTTCCTTTGTGTAAAGTTTCATCAAAATCCTTCAAGTGGTTTAAGAGGAGTTGCGCTTACGAGAAGTGTGGACAGACGGACAGACAGACGGACAATTGTCAGACAGACAGACAGGGTGATTCCTATATACCCCCCAAACTTTGTTTGCGGGGGGTATAATGAATGCATTAAATAGCATCACGACAATAGACTAGCTCTAATAGGGAGAAAGACAGAAATTATTTACACACAAAACGGTTTGATAATGATCAAATAAAAAATCCAAGACATCCACTACCACAGATCTGCTTTTTTATTCCAAAGTGGATCAAAATTCGATTTGCTCACTTTTGCAGTCTGGAAGTTTATGCAATATTTGTCATCATTTGATGTGAAACTAGAATTTAAGAATTGCACAAGACGGCCTCAAAAAAGGTTTGGAGCAATGGCCCAAAAAGGGTATTCTACCTTATATGAGGTATTTTCCTATTAATGGGGTCAATTTTTAAAGAGGTTGGTAAAGGGTTATTTGCGTTCCATGTACAAGACACTTTTTAATCTTGGTACAAATACATCATCTTTATAATTTAGCATACATTTGCACGGGACATATGCCTCTTACAACAGATAATTTATAGTACATATGAAAAGCTCACTTTTTATTTTCTGAATATTATATGCTGACATCAACTTCAGATATATCAAGAGAAATGCTGGGTTAAACCGGTTTTATGGCATGCCAAACCTCCATTGCAAGTTTGGATAAAATTGGCTTTGTTGTTTCAGAGGTTGCGTTCAAAAGTCAAATATCAAAGGGAAAAAAAGAAAAGAACTAGGGAAAACTAAAAAAAAATTGCCGTGAATGTGCAGGATTGTCACTCATTTTGCGTGAGAGTTGACAAATTTCCAATATTGCAGTGCTGTCAAGGGAGTCCCGGTTCCCAGAGTGAGACTTGTGGTTTGCCCAAACAGATTTTTTTTTGAAGGTGCAAAATGGAGCATTCTCAGAATGGTGCATTCTCAGAGCATGTGTTCGTAGCAAGGAATTTTTTAAACAAATTTTTTTTATAAAAAGATAGGAAAGTATAAAATTTGCAGTCACATTTATGACCTGATCCATGATATTGAAAATTTTGTTTAACTTCAGGGTCTATTTTTTCATAAATGAATTGGTTGTATGAGAGAATACACGGAACAAACCTGAATTTCTGGGTTTTTTTTCTTATCGTGAAAACTAAGATAGTATGCTTTCTATATGAATTTTTTTTTTCTCAAAAATTTTAAAAGAGCGACATCAAAAGGACGTGAGAGCATGACTTGCTTTAAACAGCCTGACTGTGAGACTTGACAGGTATGTTATTGAAAAATTGAAAGTATAGTGCCAATTTAAAGGCTAAATTAGTTGTATCAAAATAAATCAACAGTTCTTTTGGAAGTTGTTGCATTTTACTCAGCTCTAGAGCAACTTTCAAAATATTGCATTTTATCACTTGATTCACTGGATTCAATGATTTGTATTACTTTGCTGGATTGGATAAATTTACCCCATTTGCAATAACTTGAACTAACTTGATCATGAGACCTTGAAGTTCAAGTTGAACACAGATCAACACAGCTGCTAGCTGTTACAAAAACAGGCTAACAGTTAGCCTTTATTTCTTGACATCATCATAATGCTCTACTGTACACATAAAATGATAAAGCTCTTGTTCTTTGTCCGAAAAATGTCTCTGTGACCTGTCTAAACTTACAATTTCTTTACAAATGTTTGGTGGTAAAAGGGGGATAATCAATATGCGCTCTTCACTTTGAAGGTATGAAAAACGTATTTGTTTGAAAGGCCCGGCGAGTTCGAAGAAAGATGATATTATCAGAATTTCTAAATGATTTTTTGTAATGAAGGTAAAAAGGAATCCATTTATATGTAATGAAGATATGAGGTTTATTTTCATCTATTTTAAACATACCATATACTGAAGAAACCTTGAAACTGACGGGGTAAAACTAAAATCTGTGTCCAGAGGCAATCTGGAAAATTTAGGACAATAATTTACAGAAAAAAGTCACGTCACAGTTTATACATGTTCCTCTGGCATTATAATCCACCTCCACAGGAATCTGAGGATCACCTGAACGAGGTGATCACAATACTAGTATTCTAGTATTGCTAACTATACCGTGAATACTGGAACAAATTTATTCCAGTATTGAATTTTTTTTAACAAATGCAACGGAACGAATTTACTTTACCGGTACCCAAAAAAGTGCGGGAAATAACGGTACGTTCCTTTATATAGGAGTAGGCCGCGCCAAAAATAAAAAATGAAAAAGAAGCAATTTTGAGCAAAAAGAACCCCAAAATCGTGATCCTTGGGCCAAATTGCATATAAAAAATGTTTTAAATAAACATTTTTTAAACTAGTTTTGGAATATCTAAGGTATAGAGGACCAATTTGACAATGAAATTTCGTCCTTTCCATTGTCAAGGGATTATGTTTGACCCCAAAACGTAACTTCCGGTTCTTAAAATATCCGTTGTTTGTCAACAAAATCAAGTTGAAATCAGCTTGTATAGAAATGCCACAGATGTTGATCATTAAAAAACACATTAAACTGGGTAGCACAACTATATGTAATTGTTAAAAGCTTACAAATGTCTTCATAAGGAGAAATTAACACCATTTGAAGGTAAATCATTCTGTCAACTTGTTGTTCTGGACTCGTGAAGCATATGCAGATACCAATAAATGTACTTGGCAAGCCCTTAAATATCATTTCTTTCCAATGTTACCAAAAAACCACTGTATAACAATTACTTCTCCCAAAATTGTTATGTAAAAGACTCAACCGACCATTTTCTAAAATTTCTGGACAGTATTAGGGAGTGACCCTTATAGAGGGTGAAAATACCAGAAACAATAACAGTAACAATCCTGAATCGTTGAAATCAAAACTTATTACCTAAAAATCTAAAACCTTTAGAATAACTATAAGCATAGATATCTCGTGCAGCACCTAAAAAATCCCAGGGTAGCTTTGGCAGACATCACCAACACCACTAACCCTAACCGTGCTAACAGTCTTGACAATTTCCAGTATGATGCAGCATACCTGTGATAAGGTTAGGATGCCAATGCAGGAGATCTCCCTCCAAAAACCAGGAGATTGTGGGGTCAATGCAGGAGATTTTTTTTCGCATTGTTTTAGCAGACGATTTTAACATATTAATTATGAAAAAGAAAGGAAATGGGGTAAATGTCAAGGAGACAACATCCGATATCCAGGTTAAAACGACCAAAAACAAAACATCTAGGGGTCACCATATGGTCTTCAACACAGTGAGGAACCTCACACCATATAGTAAGCCCTAAATGGCCCCGGAAAGGTGAAAAAGTGAATAAATCAACGGAAACAAACCACACCCAACAACCCAAATACCAAGAAACCAAAATCCCACAAGAAGACAAAGACAAGGACAAGCCAATAACCAACATATTCCTGACCTGGGACAGGTGCAAAAACCGCGGCGGGGCTAAATACGGGAGTTTAACAGTCAAAAGCGGGTGACAAATTTCAGGGCCTCAAAACGGGAGACTCCCGCAGGATCCGGGAGATATGACAAATATGATGCAGCATAATGGCGAGTATTTTTTTTTAACGCTCCGCGGGTTCTCAAGCCTCAAATGCCGGCAGCGAAGCCTTGGCTTGTTTTGAATCTCATAGTGTTTTAAAGTCCCGAATGTGTGTATAATTGATTATGAAGACATATTTACAACTCGAAGCGGATGCAAATGGCGGCCGAAAATAGTATCCTGCATAGCAACGTCAGAGAGTTCACAAGACATGTGCATCAATTGTTGATATTTGTAAATTCCGGGGACCGGCAAATTAAATTCTACCCAATGCAACAATACTAGAACAGAGTTGTCAAGGGTGTTTGGGTTCCAAGAGTGAGACAAAAGTTGTGTTGGGGAATAGCCACATGATTTTTTTCAGGGACGCAAAGTGGTGTATTCTGGGAGCAGTTTAAATGGTCATAGCAAGGAATATGAAACCAAATTTTTCATTAAAAAGGGAAAAAGTTGTTTTACTTCAGGTCTTTATAGAAAATAAACCAGTAGTATGAAAGAATGTACAGAACTACCTCTTTGTTTCTTGTTTTCTTATTATGTAAAGGCCATTTTTTGATGTAAAATCTATTTTTCTTGAAATTTAAAAAGCGTGACATTGAAAGGGGTGAGCATGAGAGCATGATTAAGTGTTGGAACATGTGATTCTCACGTCGAAAGCGTGAGACTTTACAGGTCTGCTAGAATATAATGTATCATATCCCAGGATTTCGAGACGTTTCGGCCTTAAAACACTTCAGCCATATGAAATTTCATCCATGTGTAATTTCGGACTTGGACGTTTCGGCCCTGTCATAAAAGTGTCATGAAAGTGGTCTGTATAAATATTGGCAAATAATAAATAGCCAATATTACTTACTTTTATGAACTGCTTTCGAGGTTGGTCACTAACATGATCAGGTTATCCGTTCAAAAGCAACATTTACTCCAGACTTAATTTATTACGGAAGAACTATGGTATAAATCGCAAATAATGAAAGAAATTATATTAGGATTTTATTTGAGGTTGCAGAAGTTATCTTAGCTTGGGGTTTTATATGCTAACTTGACAACCGTCATTACTTTTCAACAGAATCAATGCTCAGTTTTACCAGAGACATGTAATTATATTACAAACAATTTCATAATTATAAAAACATCGTTTATGCATTTGAAATTTTTAAACAACATTATATTATCCGATTAAAATTTCGGAAAACTGTATAATTTTAAAAATAAGTTAGACTTGTCTACATAGACTCTATATAGGATGTTTTTGAATTAACGTATTGCCGATCAGGGCTATGGCCGAAACCTCCAAGTCCGAAACGACCAAGTCTGAAGTTACGCCATGGCCGAAACGTCCTGCTACCATATCCCAGTATTGTTGCATGGTTTATTGTGGCATTTCCTGTTTGCATTTGTTATGTATTCCATTGTTCATTTTATTTTAAAATTATTTAATTGACTATGAATGGAAATCTTTCCATACTGTCTGATCAAATTAAGTTGTAATAAAACTACATTAAAGAAACAAGGATTTTGTTATTGTTTTAAACATGGTTAATTCAATCATATCCCTTCAAAAGAATTGCTTTGGAATAATGTAGCAAGCTAACGTATGTTATGTTATAAAGAAATAGCAAACATGAAAGTGACCACAATTTGCTGATTACGCCAAGTGGACTTTGAAGAAATCGACATAAAAACCCTGACAATTCCATTCCTTCATCAATTCAAGTATGGCAATGCAAGGTATTTCAATAATTTTCCCAGTTTTTCCTACTGACATCCCGGGCTTAGAAGAGAGTGAAAATCATTAAACCTGGTTTAACCCACCATTTTATTTATAAAATGCCGGTTCCAAGTCGGGAATATGACAGCTTGCCAAAAATGTTCTGTGTTGGATTGTGTTTCACTGATTCTGCCATATGTTATATGGATTTTCCTTACTGGTCTCTCCCTTTGATCGATTTGGACTTTTGTTATCACTTTTATCATATGTACAAGACACAGCATTGATTACTCTAACATGTTCATTTACTCCATATCCTTTCGTAAAATATTAAAGGCTGGTCTAAAGATCAACTCAGTGACTCTATGTTCCACACCCAAGTCAAACAACACGAGAGACATTTGCAGCAAATATAAAGAAAAATTGATGCAAAAACTTCATGATCAATTATATGAAATGTTATTATATTAAAACATGATATTGTTTTTTTTTTATTTCCATTGTCCAGTCATTCTGTAATTACCAAGTTGAATTATTACAATGTAAATTAACCAAACAATATAATATATAATCAACAATACTAGTATACCAGTCATGCCAGTATAATTGTAATCGCCTGTTTCAGGTGATCCGAATCTGAAATTTTATGAATTCTCCAAGTTGAATAAAAAGCCCCACACTATTGACATTGAAGTTTCATGAAAGTAGTAATTGAAACAAACAGGAGTGCAAAAGGTAAATGATTTGGAGACATTTCAGCCCCAGAACACTTCATATAAAATTTCGGCCATGTGTAATTTCGAACTTGGACGTTTGGCCCTGTCATATTGTATGCACTGAAAGTTTTGCATTTCTTTATGAAACCTTGATTAATGATTTAAAATATTAGCCAGATTACTTTTTGTGGACAGTTCTGAACTGATTTCTGCGTTAGTGGCTCCCGTATTCCAAAATGACTAGGCATCCATTCAAAAGCAACATTTACTCCACACTTCAAGAACCTATATATGGTATCAAGGACTTATATCATTATACATCCTTAATGGTATGTATTGTAAATAATAAAGATACTATTTTAGGATATAATTTAAGGTGCAGAAGTTTGTCTTTACACATGTAGCTGGGGGGTAGATATGCTAAATTTGTGTACTTAACGACACAAAGTGATAAATTAAAAGGTTCAAAGAATTCATTTGGAACCAATCAAACAATATTTGATAAAAGCATAAAACTGCATTTGTTATTTTGTTTTCATCATTATAAAAACATCGTACATGCATTTTAATTTTTAACAACATTATGTTATCCAATAAAAATATCAGGAAATTGTTTAATTCAACTATGGCCAAAACGTCCAAGTCCGAAATGACCAAGTCCAAGGTTACACTATGGCCGAAACGTCCTGCTACCAAGGCAAATATGAATTTTTCATAAATTTCAGCATTTATGCCTTATCTGACATTACCATTCAATTGCATTCATGTTTTTATTAAACTACCTTAAAACATCAGTTTCCTTTTTATACACCTGTATTAGCTGATTTTCGGCTTCACTAGTACTCCGTCTTTCAGTCTGCACCAGATGATTGCATTGATGGAATTGGTCACTTGTCAAAACAAGTTTGTAATTTCAGACATTTTGAAAACTGCCATACCTACGGACATTTCTAGTAAAAATTAAGTCTTTTTTGCATACCAAATCAAATGTCTGGCAAAAATTTTACGTCTGTCTCTGTACACAAACATTCCTTCTGGCAAATTTTGTTTCTGTGCAGTAGTTTATTTAAGTTGACAAACCCAATGTCTGGCAAGTTGTTAGAACATTTGGATATGTCTGTAATTAACGAGTCAGAAATTGAGAACAGATTTGAACAAAGAGAAAATTTGTCTCCAGTCTGCAAATTCTATTTCTATTTTACTGGTCCAATCTGTTCTGCGGCCAGAGGGAAAATATGGGTAATGGTAAATTTTCAATAAAAACTATGGTGTCCAGACTTTCAATTGGCATGAAATAAGTATTTGCTCTAAGTTCCATTAAATGGTGCATCATTTGACTTGATTCAAATGAAAAATTTCCAAGTATTTTTAGCTCACCTCACGAAGTGAGGGGGCTTATTTGATTCCCCTAGTAACGGTGTCTGGTTGAGAAGAATGGTTAAAGTCCATTTGGAATTCCCAGTTACTGACATGTCCCACATAAATCATATTGGTATGTATGATGCATTTTGGCCTGACAACAACAATGCATACTTCTAATGCTGTCTGTGACCTACATTTTAGGCATTAGCGATTTGGTTAGGTAGAATGGTTAAAGTCCATTCCTTCTTACTGACATGTCCTACTTCAACCATGTTGGTATATGTTTTGGGATGACAACAACAAAGTATGCTTCGGATGCTGACTGTGACCTACATTTAACGCATGATTGACTAGGTTAATTAGAATGGTTAAGGTCTATTTCTGCTTACTGACATTTCCCACAACAACCATATTGGTATGTGTGATGCATTTTGGATGACAGTCTTTGACCTACATTTTACGCATGAATGAATCTGTTAAGAAGAATTATTTTAGTCCATTCCTGTTTACTGACATGTTTAACATGTGACAATGCTGTACAACAAGGTGAGCTTAGCAGACTGTGGCTGCTTTGTGTTTTGAGTATCATCCTTTCATCTACTGTTATTGGTTTACTTCTTCGCACACAAAAGCAAAGTCTACTTCAATTGACAGAGGAAATACACAACAAAAAGACAGGGGACAAAGAAAAATTCCATCATCATAAACCCCCCCCCCCCCCAAAAAAAAAAAAGAAAAACAAAACAAAAAAAAACAAGTCTGCCCATACTTTTTGGCACAGAGACCCCTGCTCTGTGTCCTTTGTGAGCCTTGTCAAGATAATATACATTTTATGTTGTTAAAATTTTATCAGTTATGATTAAAGCACATTTGACATTTTTAGCTATGTTTCCTTATAACATATTTATAGGGGAATTTTCTTCCATTTTGGCTAATTTTTAGAAAGCTGTGGTCCTCCTTAGGATATATCAGGGGTACATTTATTATCATGCATTAAGTTGTGAAGAGCTTAATACTTTATCACACACGAAGAGGAGTGTATTTAATTTGCAAGAAGGCATTTCCTGTATTGATTTGTTTCTTACTCTTTTTAAGAAGAGGGGTTATTGAGAGTCAATAGAGTGAACACATAGTACACTATACATCATATTATTTAAATAGAGAATTGTTTCAATAGAGACCTTTGTGTCTTAGGGATAAAACAAATCTATAAAAGTTTATTTTGATAACAAGGACTATTTATGACCAGTCTGAATAAATACATATGTATTACCTTTATTTATGGTTTTAAAGGGAAAAGGTTTAAAAATTTCTGTAGTATGTATTTCAATGATTTTTCAATTTTGAATGGGTTCCCAAGTTTGATTATCCAAATGGTGGTGAGTATTTACATTTGAATAAACTTCAGAATAATTACAAAAAATTTCAAAATGAAAGCATTTTCTGAAACATTTTTTTTTCCAATCCTATTTCTTTTTAAGGGGGGAGTGGAAACAGAAATATGTCACAGAAAAACACTTCAATACTTGCATTATAATTATATTTTTAGAATTTCTTTTGAAAAAGAAGGGAGGTAATTATTAGGTGTACATTTAATTTGATTACAAACTTTCTACATCAAGTGGATTACCTTTTTGAACCAATTTAAGGTTTTAATTAATTGGTAAAATGGTAGCAAAATGCTTTGGGCATTATAATAAGGTCAAGTACAAGGTGTTACATACCGGATACATACATGATATTGCTTATAAGGAATTTTTACAAATTACATTTCAAAAATCTTTTCAATGTTGTTTCATGATAACTTCTGCTATGATTTATGATTATTTCTCAGCTTATGTATGTAGTAATGATTTGATATTTTGTCTGAAGTTTAAGTATTATGAGTTGTACTGTGTCTCCCCTTTTCAAGTAAGCTACTCATCTACTTCCTGTTTGCCGATGACTTTGATTTTTTCCCATTATAGGCACGTATTGAAATTTTTCGTCAAGGATTTCTCAGTTTGTGTATGTAGTAATGATTTGATATTTGGTCTGAAGCTTAAGTATGATCAGTTGTACTGTGTCTCCCCTTTTCAAGTCCGCCAATTATCTACTTTCTGTTTGCCGATAATTTTGTTGGTTATAGCCATATGTTGAAATTTTTCTTCAAGGATTTCTCAGCTTGGGTATGTAGTAATGATTTGATATTTGGTCTGAAGCTTTGATATTATGAGTTGTACTGTGTCCGACCTTTTCAAGTCTGTCTGTTACTTTCTGTTTACCGACTTAGTCACTTTTGACACTTGTAGCATTATAGAATAATTTTTAGCTGAGAGAGGGTTTTTTTTTAGTGAGCTTGGGCTGACAGATCCCTTGTTTTATCATGACTTCAAACAATTGTGGAAAAGGGGGATGGGTGCATAGGTGTTTTGCAAAATGCAATATTTGTCTTGTATGTAGGATTTATTTTTAACTTTAATTCAATGCAACAAAATGTTTTTTTTTTTCTGTTCAAAGATTTTACTACAATAATTAATGCTTGATTGACTACTAGTTAAAGTTTTTCAGATGCTACAGGGATAACTTGCTTTTTTTAACCTAATCATCTTGTGTTGTACAGTTTTTCATTCAAACTTTAACTTTTGATAACTAAGATCTGATAAGTTTTTATTATCAAGAAAAAAAAATTCCTAAATTCACATTTACAATGATCAACAATAAATATGAAGATAAGCCTCTTTAACTTTTAATTTCTTTGCCAGAAAATCAGTAGAAACAATAGATATCATTATTGTTTATTTAGAACAAAAGCAGTCTTCATTTAGTAAGAGGGGAAAAATCATGCTTTGATATAAAATGTTACTTTCTTATCTCTCTCTGAAAATTATCTGTTAAAGTTTTCTGAACAAAGTTTGCCTTGCCAAAATTGTAAACAGCTGTTTACAAGTTCAAACACAAATCGTGTATTATAAAAAAGTAAGATTTGAAATTGATATGGTATCTGTCTTTATCCATGTAACCATTCCCTGTGGCATGTGTATGTATAACAGAACTACTTATCCCGATCAAGGGAATAGATTATGGATTAATTATATAACAGAATCATTGGGACTCAATGAACATGTTCAAAGTGAAAAGAAATATGATTCATATTGCCCCCTGGAGACATCTGGGGCCCCTGATTTTTGAGGGGAAACTAATTGCCTGTAAAATTGACTACATTCACAGATTTGTGTCAAAATTAGTTAATGGTTGTGGTTTATGAGAAAACCAGACGAGATGTTAGCACAATGCTTTGTGTTCACCTATAATGCAAGTTCCTGAAATGCACATATGCATGCCAGTGATCAAGGAAAAAATATTTCCTGAAAATCAGGGTTATTTCATGTGTTGATTTGGAAATTTATGAATGGATTTATGACCTCTTTTTATGTGACCTGGTTTTATTGTGGTGAAATGGACACTTGTGATTGACAGAATTACATGTCATTATTTCCATTTATTGCTAGTTGTGAAACAAATTGACTAAATTTGTAAACATACATAGAATTTTATTAGACAATGGGATGTGTGGGATAAAAAAAATGTTTGGAACCCTGATATGAATTCCTGACAGTTTACTTTACAATGGATATAATAGTAGGAATATTATATGCTACATTGAACATCATGGTGTACAATCTGCACTGGATTTTAAAGTTTAAGACAATGTGATTGTTTGTATGAATGAAGGGAGTATGGTTGTAAAACGTCCCCCAGAAATAATGGGGACCAGGATAATTGATTTACTGGATGGAGATTTTGTTCAATTTCTTCAGACTCTTGACTGTCCAAAGGTAGGAGTATTCTCCGATATAATACAGTTAGAAAGGGGGGGGGAGGTATAAATGCTGAAATGATGACTTTTTTTGCTGACTTTTTGAAGAACTTCTTAGCAGTTATTGCAATGATTTTATTTGAATAAAGGGTTGATAATTTGCCTTAGGTTTTATAGGGTTTTATTGTGTCGCCTGCTGTAAGCAGAGTCGACACATAGGGATTACTATCCGTCGTCTTACGTCATAGTCGTTGTCGTCCTGCGTCGTCCCGACATTTTTTGAATCCACAACTCCTTCAAAACCACTTGTCTGATTCCTACCAAACTTTCAGGATATTTTGTTTAACTGGTGTAGTTGTGCACCTGATACTTAGAATTTTGATTTTGCCGATTTTAGAGGTTAATAGAGCCGAAATTGCTCATTTGTGAGTCTGTTGGTTTTGAATCCGCAACTCCTTCAAAACTGCCAGTCAGAATCTAACAAAACTTTCAGGATAACTTGTTCACCGGGTGTAGTTGTGCACCTGATACTTAGAATTTTGATTTTACAGATTTTAGAGGTTCACAGAGCCAAAATTGCTCATTTGTGAGTCTTTCTGTTTTGAATCCGCAACTCCTTCAAAACTGCCAGTCCGATTCCAACAAAACTTTCAGGATAGATTGTTCACCTGATGTAGTTGTGCATCTGATACTTAAAATTTTGATTTTGCAGTTTTAGAGGTTCACTGAGCCATATTGGCTCATTTGTTAATTCTGTTTGTTTATGTGGAACTCCTTCAAAACTGTAAATCATATTCCAACCAGCCTTTCAGAATACATTGATAACTTGATATAGTTGCGCACCCGATATTTAAAATTTTGATTTTACAGATTTAAGAGGTTAACAGAGCCAAAATAGCTCATTTGTTAATGTTTTTTTTAAATCTTTGACTCCTTCACAACTGTCTGTCAGATTCCAACCTAATTTTCAGTATATGTTGTAATTTCATCAGGTCTGGTTATGCACATTATACTTTTTTTTACCGATTCTAGCTCATATGTTAAATCAGATTGTTAATCTGCAAGTCCTTAAAACTGTTATTCATATTCTTAACCAAATTTGCAGAATATGTTTTTCTCCTAATCTAAAATGCATATTATAAGTAAAATTTTAATTTTGCATATTTTAGAGCTTCACTGGACCAAAAATGGCTCTTCTGTAGTGCAGGTGACACAAGTTTTCCATGGAACACCCATCAATTTTTCTTCATTTCAGTAGTTATTATTTCAAGGCCTTGAAAATATACCGGTAACCCTGCAGTGAAAACATGTACCAGTATCCATATTTCTGAAATTCATCATATCCCAGGTTGTACATAACTCTCATATCTCCTGTTTTATTGGCAAATGAATTATCCTTTAAGGTTTTTCTGAAAAGTTCTTTTTTATTGCAATGAAGCCATGTTGGGGTGAAGTAGTGCCCATACAAGGCTAGGCTCTTTTGTCGAGAAGTCTATATTTTTCATGCTTGACAGTAGATGCAAACTATCAACACCACATGGCTTGTTCAAATGTGTATTCTGGCTCTTCCTTATAAAGGTCCCACAAGTGTCTTCCCAAAATTGTGCAAAATGTTCCGTCAAATTGTAATTATGCCCAACAACAATATCATGAATATGGCATATACATGTGAGTCTTTTTGTGTATTTATTTTTTAGCCATTCACCTCACATAGGGGGAGGGTTTGGATCCAAGAAAACAAGTTTAACCCCACAGCAATTTTTGAGTCTGTCCCAAGTCAGGAATATGTTGGTCATTGGTAGTCCTTGTCTTCTTATAAAATTTTAGTTTCTTGATATTTGGGTTATTGGATGTGGTTTGTTTCCATTGATTTATTCACTTATTTACTTTCTTGGGGCCATTTAGGGCTTGCTATATGGTGTGAGGTTCCTCAATGTGTTGAAGACCATACGGTGACCCCTAGATACTTTGGTTTTGGGTTGTTTTAACCTGGATATGGGATGTTGTCTCCTTGACATTTATCCCATTTCCTTTCTTTTTCATATGTAGATTGAGACCCTTATTTATACGAATTTGAGGCCGTATAATGGTTTGGCGCTGTCATCGGCATTGTCTGTAGACACTTTTTGTTTTTTGTCAGTAACTTAAGTTTCAGTTGATCAATTGTTATGAAATTTTAAGACAATGTTCCTTAACACAAAAGGAAGGCTGGGTTTTGTTTTGGAGATTGGGGCCATTCCTGTTTTTAAAAAAGGGGCCAAAAAGGGCAAAATTGGGTGTTTTCATATATTTAGCTGTAGAATTTTTAGTTCGCCTCAACGAAGTTGAGGGGGACTATTGGAGTACCCCCGGTGTCCGCGTCCGTGTCCGCGTCCGCGCCCACATTTGGGTATATATCTTAGTAACTATGCAGTGTAGGGTCATCAAACTTTGCATGCAGGTGCATCTTGGGCTAACTCACAGCCTCAAAGAAAATTAGGTCTCTCTGACCTATATTTTCCGCTTGAGTGGCTTGCATTCAAATTTACATTTTAGTTCATATCTCAGTTACTATGTATAGTACAATAATCTAACTGTGCATGTGCATGCATCTCTGGTGGAAGGTCAGCATTCAGGCAAAATAAGGTCACTTTGACCTATATTTTCTGCTTGAGTGACTTGCATTCAAGTTTACGTCCGAGTTCAGATCTCAGTCACATTCAAGTTTACGTCTGAGTTCAGATCTCAGTCACTGTACATGGTAGGATCATCTAACCTTGCATGTGCATGCATCTCTGATGGGAGGTCAGCATCCCGGCAAAATTAGGTCACTTTGACCTATATTTTCTGCTTGAGTGACTTACATTCAAGTTTACGTCCGAGTTCAGATCTCAGTCACTGTACATGGTAGGATCATCTAACCTTGCATGTGCATGCATCTCTGATGGTAGGTCAGCATCCAGGCAAAATTGGGTTGCTGCGACAAAGTGCCACAACGAGGCGAACTTTGTAATCGTTGATTACCTATTTACCAAAAACTAAAACAGAACTTTTTAAAAAATCATTTAGTTTTTCTGGACCTTCTACATGGAACACTCTACCAGGCTCAGTGCGAAATTCTAAGAATATTGTGGTTTTTAAAAATAAGCTAGAATGCTACTTGCTCAACAAACAAATTGTACCAGCTGAATAAATTTGTATTTTTATAACATTTTGTATCTGATATCACAATGTACTCTTTAATTGTAGTATGCATTATCTTGTGTGTATTCAATATTGTTATTGAGGGCCTCAGGGAAGATTAGTTTGTACTAACTGTGTAACCCTCTTTAAATAAAGCTTTTATTATTATTATTATTATTTATCAGACTTTGATGGGGTTTCTTTCAGTGTGCTCCTGAGGAAATTTCCAATCAGTGGTGTGTCAACAAATTTCACCTCATATGTACCGTTCATGAGATAAATGGACCCAAAATGGGCAAATCTCAAAAATTTAAATTTTTTATTTCTAGTCCAATTTTGATGCAATTTTTTTCATTGGATTACTTATGAAAATTGAAATAGTGCTAAACTATTAGATTTTTGATAACTTGTTTCCTTTTGGAGCTATAAGGGGCCAAACAGGGCCAAAATTGCAAATCTGCAGATTACCTAAAATTTTTATTTTTCATCAGATTTCCATTGGATTTTTTTTTTAGATTCCTCTTGTTGTAAGCTTTCAGTTGTATGCCAGCGGATTTTTCCTATCTCTTACGATTTACGAGCTATAAGGGGTGAAAGGGTCCAAAATTGCGATTTTTCAAAATATGTAAAATCTTAATTTTTCATCGGATTTCAATGGGATTTTTTCTTTCATTTCCTCTTGTTTTAAGCTTTGTGTCCACCTAGTTACTGTGTCAACGCTCATAACTGTGTCCACATTCACTTCAAATAACACTTGTTCAAATTTCAGTGGTTGACATGCTGTGGTCGTGTCATGCTGCGCTCGGCGTAGCCCTTTATTACATTAGAAAAAAAATGTAGATCAATTTTTATAGATTTGATCTTTTTTAAACATTTTTGTGTTTAGATAGTGTTTCTTACAAATACTTTGAATGGACCATTGCATTTACGCCTAGCTTATAAGATATGACCCTGTCTAGTGTATATTTTCCCTCAAAACTAGCAGATTTTGGGTGGCACATGAGGTCAATTCTTTTGACTTTTCTTTTTTGTATATTTTCTAACATCCTTCTGGTCTGAAAATACACAAAGGACACACAAGATTAATACACCTCAGTTGACAAAAACAAACACATGAAATATTACAACATTACCATACTATTTTGGTGCAGTTCATGTGTTTTATCTACAATTTAGCTTAAGACAAAAAGACAAATCAGTGGAAACAATATAAATATAAGATTGATCATTATCTACATGATCTAAATCGATACAGATTAGATTAATGCTAAATGGATCTAAGTTGTTTACACTTGTGCAAGATCAATCTATTTCGAATTTATCTTTTTTAAGTTTGATCGAAATCTGCAAGTGTAAACAGGGTCTTGCCCTTTTCCTTCTTTCTGAAACAGTTTTAATGTAAGGCATGTGAGATTATGACGTGAACTTGAATGGTGTACTGTCTGTATATTTCTTGCTGTATCAGCAGTTTTAAGTTATAAAAAATATGTTATTCCCACCTGAATAAGAATTTAAAAATATGTCAAGATAAGATTTATTCAGTGACACCCATACATGTATGCAATAAATATAATGTGATGTCATTGTTGATTTAAGTCATGTCTACATTTGATTAATCGGAAAAAATCAAGTCATTTGCAATTCTTTCCAAATCCAAAGATGCATCGAATACAAAAATATTAATGATGGATTTTTTTAACTCAATAAAATCAAATTATATATTATTACATTTATAAACATCAGAAATGAAAATCAATTTCTATCTAAATCGATAGAAACTAAGTTGACCAGCCGAAATGATAGATATTTAATATTGAGCTACAAAACCTAATTTTTGATCTGGAACTAAGATTGACCCTAAAAATATATTTATTTTCCTATGAACCTACTTATACAAGATAGCTAGTTGTTTGATGTCCAGACTTTATTGTTATAAATCAGACTTCATTGTAAACAATTTATCAATGTTATCTATCAATGGTCAACAAAGGGGGCTCCAACTGGGGAAAAAATTTCTTCTAAATTATCTACAAATCACCTTTGATGCACAATCACAGATTGATGAAGGGGATTCTTAATTAGCTAGTTACAATATAGCACAACAGTCAACATTAATTACATACAATGTATTTTAATGGGTAATAGATTTCAGACAATGATCTAAAAAAACATTGGATACATATCATCACTGGACTTATGCCAGTCATTCATCATATATCATTAATGTGCAATATTTGGAGGCTGTATCAGAGGGCTGTATCATCCTCATTCACAAAAATACCTCTGTACTGCAATGTAATCACACTCAAATTTAACACAGACATGCATGGTTCTATGATTTTGTTTTTTGCTCAGTTTTACATGTATAAGTATTGAAATGGTCATATTGGAAAAAAGAAAAAATATTGAAGAAACAGATCAGTATGAAATGATCAATCCCACAATCCCATTACAAACAAAGAAGAATTTGAATGAGTGGCTTAGGTGGTATTGTTTATTGTGGACATGTATTAACCTTCCCATGTACATTATGCAGTCTTCATGCAAAAAGTATCGCACAGTGAACCAGATCAGATGAAGCCAATACACATTCATTGCTTCATCAGTTCACCTGCCTGAAGTGGTTTGATGGCAAAGAGTGATCAATCCAGATTCAGTCTCGATATATTTTGATGTGTACCAAAATGATGTGTACTGGTATACTGAATCTAGATTAAATCGTGACCAAAATACAGTGTGTTTATGGTATCCATGCCATCATTCCAATTGACTGTACAATCATTTTGGTTTTCAATATCTTATGTTTTAACAGAAAAAGTATGTGATCACTAAAAAGATGGTTAACCAAAACTCTGACAATAATATTAGAAAATATTTCTGAAAGATAAAGTTGGATAGTTCTGAATAACTGGTTTTGAAAATACGCATTTTGTTGAAGAAATTGGCAGTGTGATGGTATTACTAGTAATACCTTAGTCATGCAATAGATTAATAATTCCTTAAATACATGTGTATTAAAATTATATTACACATGCATGATTTTATAGAGGGTAATGAGTTTCAGCAACCTTGAGCTCACTAATTCAATAAAAACTTAAAATTTTTCACAGAGGACTTTCATGGGGACTAGATGGAGATAAGATGAAATATACTAGTATTTGAATTCCAGCGATATTCATCAGAATTTTGTTGGATAAAATTCAAGATGCATGATTAATTTCTTGTTTCAATTGAATTTAAGTCTATTATCTGCAAAGTTTAAGTGTAAAAAGTCAATAAGATTTAGATGAATTCTTACTGTATAAGTATGCACACTTTTATATTAAAAAGATCCATTTCCAATTACATTGAAATCTGTCTACAAAAAATAAATCTAATAAGCAGACTTAAAATACTTCAAAGACTTTAATATACAACCAATCCTTTAGTTATCTCAAACTTAGATAAATAATTGGCTTCACTCAAAAAAATGTGGAATAAAAAATTCTAATTCTGTACAAATACAATGGACTGGGACTGATGCATAATATCCTGTCAAAAGTTGTCATCCAAGACAGTTTTCTGAAATGTAATTGTAGTTGATATATGACTTTTTCTATGTAAAAATGGTTATTGTACCCCCGCAAATGAAGTTTGGGGGTATATAGGAATCACCATGTCTGTCTGTC
>MJUU01022477.1:161290-172662 GCA_002080025.1 Modiolus philippinarum | reverse complement strand
TAAATGTCAAGGAGACAACATCCCATATCAAGGTTAAAACGACCCAAAACAAAACATCTAGGGGTCACCATATGTTCTTCAACACGTACAGTGAGGAACCTCACACCATATAGTAAGCCCTAAATGGCCCCGAAAAGGTAAAAAAGTGAATAAATCAATGGAAACAAACCACATCCAATATGTACATTACTTTACAAAGAACATTTACCAAATTTTCGATATCTTTGGCATACATGCTAGTCAAATAAATTAGCATGTCATAAATTTGAAGTTCACAGTCTTTCAGTAATTTAATCATTTGATTACATCTGTCACATCTTAAGTTTGCCTCAACGAAATTAGGGGGGAGGGGGCTATTGGAGTACCCCCGGCATCTGCGTCTACATCCACATCAGCATTTAGATATATATCTTGGTAACTATGAAGGGTAGGATAATCAAACTTTGCATACAGATGCATCTTGGGCTATCTAACAGCCTCCAAGAAAAGTAGGTCTCTGACATATTTTCCCCTTGACCGACTTACATTCAAGTTTACGTCCGAGTTCAAATCTCAGACACTTTACATGGTAGGATCATGTAACCTTACATATGCATGCATCTCTGATAGTACTGGTAGGTCAGCATCCAGACAAAATTAGGTCACTTTGACCTTAATTTTCCGCTTGAATGACTTGCATTCAAGTTTACGTCCAAGTTCCTGTCTCAGTCACTATACATGGTAGGATCGTATAACCTTGCATATGCATGCATCTCTGATGATAGGTCAGCATCCAGGCAAAACTAGGTCACTTTGACCTAAATTTTCCCCTTGAAAGACTCACATTCAATTAAGTTTACGTCCGAGTTCAGATCTCTATATTTTCTGCTTGAACAACCTACATTCAAGTTTGTGTCCAAGCTCAGTCACTATACATGGTAGGATGTCACTATACATGGTAGGATCATGTAACTTTGCATATGCATGCATCTCTGATGTTGGGTCAGCATCCAGGCGAAATTAGGTCTATTTGACCTATATTTTCTGCTTGATGGTCCAAACATAGTTACCCCATGGAAAAAACACGAATTTTGGTCATTTTTCGTACTAGTTATTGACCCGGAGGACTGTATGATACTCAGAGGCCCAGTTTGTTGTGGTCTTTGTAAAGAGTTACCATATTTCTGCATACTGACATCCTTGGTTTATTCCTGGGTAATGTAGGGACTGGTATGGGGTAAGGTATGGAATATGACCCCACTCAAAATCTGCAAAATTGACGATTTTCGGCTTTTAGCGGCCACACTACTGGAAGTACAACTTAGAAAGCTGTCACACTATCAAAATTGAGAGAATACACATTATTTAAGATGTTTACATCAATATTATCCCAATGGGGCTCGTAGTTTTTGGCTTACAGGTGACAATGGGTAGCCCACCCCACCAAAATATGACATTTTTTAAATCTTCCTCTTCAAGTGCCAATTTTTCAAGCAAAAATGGAACTAAAATCCTTCAATGCAGTTATAAACTAGTCTGAAATTGTAGCCAGAGTTCTAATGTTTAAAAAAATCACCAACACGATGACCTTTGCATGTATAGCGTCGTCAGTGACAACAATGCAGAGAAAGTCTCAAAAACGACAATTGTCGCGTATAGCAGTCTAAAGTTAAGAACTCAAATTCATTTTTTGGTCCTTTTAAACTCAGCCAAGTTGGATTAGTTTGGATGGTGACAGGCATGGGCTACTGTGTATGGATTAAGATATCATTCTGTTTAGGGGTTACCCATTTTCCAGAAAAAAACTCTGATGTTACATGGTTGAAGGCATCTATTTCTGATATTTGCCATTTATGTTTATCTCTGTTATAGAGCATTTTGTTGTGAAGCTTGCTGCCAAGTTTTTAAGCTATGTTTTTGTACACTGTACAGATTTATGGTCAAGAATATGTCCTGACAAACTGCCTATAGGTTATAGATATGATAAATATTTAACCTTGATCAAGGTGATCAGGTTATATTAATAACAGATATGTTTGTGTTATTGGCAACATATTGATGTCCAGCCAGGGGGTACTGTAACATGTTACACCTGCATAGAGTTGGTATAGAAATTGTAATCTAAATCAGATAAAGCAATAATAAGCATTCTTCATATAACTGTTTTACTGCATATTTTTTTTCATTCGTCACTACACATTCTACATTCCAGATAATTGTTCGTTTCTTGATTTGAAACTTTAAAAAAATATTGAGGCCTTAGTTACCAAAACTTATTAGGGTAAAGGCTTCAGTAGAAGTCTGTGTCATGCCTGTGAGGTTGCATTAAGTCACTGCTACAAGGTCACATCAAAAAAATATATGCTCAATATACATTTATTCCACACTCATAAACAGCATTCTTGGACAATATCTTCATATGTTATTTAAAATTCATTTACTTCATGGCAGTTACAATGTACTTGACAGGCTGGTTTCTTTTAATATTCAGTTTGCTTAAAATCAAAGGCCAGTGTTATAATAAAATGTGTGCTAGTTCAAAAGATACAAAAAATACACAAGTTGCTTAAACAACAGTAAATTTCATTATGCTGTACATGTGTTTAAAGGAACAACCTTTAGAATCAAATAATATGGAAAGCAGAAAGATATGAAACCTTGACTCTTGAATAATACTTTCTTCACATGTCAACAGTTAGGATCAAACAAAGTAACAAATGCTTGGTTTGCTTTTGATGCCAAGAGTTGACACCCTTTGCTTTGTTTGATCATTTGATAACTCAGGTAGTCAGGTTTCAATCTCTTTGAATTAATTATTTTGTTTTGTCACTATTTAACTGTATAAATATAGACAAAAATCATCATAAATTATTTATAGCTTCAAAATAACCATTAACTGTCATAAATGACAGATAATCACCTTCAAGCTTGCATTGATGGAATGTCCATTTGCATACCAAATGTTTGACCAGAATGACCACATGATTATTGTAATGTTTAAATTGCTGGTCTAAATTAATCATCAATAGACTCTTTTGAAATTAGCTTAGACCCATTAGGAGCTTAAAATTAGATCATATAGAAGTTAAGCATCAGCCATATAGGGATTTTATTACCTAGTAGGAGGTTAGCATTAAACCCTATATGAGTTTTAGGATTAGACCCTATAGGGTCTGTAAGTCTCGTCATGTGACACCGAGAAATTATGATAAAATACAAATTTGAAAACGTTTCCCATTGTGGGATTATGACGTCCTTATTGTTTGCTTGAAACATCATATTTTTCTGCTAAAAATGCAACTTCCGGGTACAAATTATGTACCCGGAAATCCCAAAAATGGACGAGACTTACAGACCCTATAGGAGTTAAACATTACATGCATTAGTAGTTTAGCATTATACCCTATATGAGATGTCATCGCCCAATGCCAGTGTTATTAGTTTGGCATAAGATAAGACCCAATAGAGTTTATCATTGCCCTATTGGAGATTAGAGCATTAGACCATTTAGGAGTTTAGCTTTACCAATTGGAGTTTAGCATTAAACCCTTTTAGGAGATAATATAATTAGCATTAGACCTATAGGTATATAGCAATTAGTTTCTTTCATGTATGTATTATCAAGCTTGAGGCCTTGTAACAGTCTAGCATTAGATCCTTAAGGATTTAGCATTAGACCCATTTATATGAGTTTAGCATTAGACCTTTTAGGATTTCAGCATTTAAACCAATAAGCAGTTTACATTTATTAGCATTAGACCCATATAGGGGGTGTAAGCATTTAGACTGTGTAGGTGATAAACATTGGACCAAAGCATTAGACCCTATAGGGGGTTCAAGCATTTAGACTGTATATGTGTTAAACATTGGACCAAAGCATTAGACCCTATAGGGGGTTTAAGCATTTAGATTCTGCAGGTGTTAAACATCGGACCAAAGCATAAGACCCTATAGGGATTTTAAGCATTTAGACTGTAGGTGTTAAACATTGGACCAAAGCATTAGACCCTTTAAGGGGTTTAAGCATTTAGACTCTGTAGGTGTTAAACATTGGACCAAAGCATTATACCCTATAGGGGTTTAAGCATTTAGACTCTGTAGGTGTCAAAGATTGCACCAAATCATTAGACCATATAGGGGGTTTAAGCATTTAGACTCTATAGGTGTTAAACATTGAACCATTTAATTCTAAAGGTGTTTACATATATATGTAGCATTTATACTAGTAAGAGGCTGTAGGAGTTTGCATAAGACCTACATTTGTAATAGGAGTTTAGCATTAGACCTTGTAAATGTTTAACATTAGACCCTTTAGATGCTTAGAATTAGACCCATAAGTTTAGCATTAGACCCTGTTGTGGTTTAACATTGTACCTTGTAGATGTTTAGCATTTGAACATTTACCCTCAGCCCCTGTATGAGTTAAGCTTTCAGACAGCATGGTAGCCATAGGTGTTAAGCATTTGACTCATTAGTAAGTTAGCATTAGACTCATTTATATGGAGTTAGCATCAGGCTCTTTCCAAGTTTTTCATTAGACCCATTATGACTTTAGTTTTAGATCCATATGGAGTTTAGCATTTGACCTTAGCACTCAGAATTTAGCAATTAGACTCAGTAGGTGTTTGGCATTAGGCCCCTGTAGGTGTTAAGCATTAGACCCTTTGGGTGTTTACTTATACATGTAGCATTGGATGCTATAGACCTTCTATATGTATATTATTATCCCCCCGCTTAGCGAAAGCGGGCGGATTATGTAATGCAGTCCGTCCTTATGTACGTATGTTATACGTACGTATGTGTGTAGTGCTCCCCGATAGCTCTGGAACTATAAGAGGTAGAAATTTGAAACTTGGCACCACACTAGAGTATGATCTGCACTAGTGCGCTAGGGGTTCGGAGTTTCTGTCAAACACCCTAAGGGCAAATTATGGGCGAAAACGAATTTTCGCGATATCCAATAATCGGAGAAATCTCCAAGGCTATTTTGGCTAGAAAGTTGAAACCCGGGAATCGACTAGCATATTATGTGGCAATTTCACATAGGGCGTCGGAATTTTCCTATGACCCCTCAGGGCATGGCCTCTAGGGGGTCCAAAAAACGAAAAAAAAACGATTCAGCTAGAACTCCTCTTACACCTTAAGTTGTAGAAACCTGGTTTTAAGGGTATAAGTAACACTATAAAAGTTGTCTGTGCCGAAGGTTTCGGAATTTTGAAATTTGCCCTTAGGGCGGAATAATGAGCGAAATTGTATTTCGAGTTATCCAGTAATATGTGAAATCTTCTAAAGTATTTATGTTTGAATGCTGAAACTTTCTATATGAGTTCCATTATGTTTATCTAATTTGCTAATGATAGCGGACATTTGGTATGCCCCCTGGGGGCATGCCCTAAAGGGACCAAAAAACTTCCAACAATAAGTACTCAGCATATGATTGGAACTTTATGTATAATTTTCATATTGTGGTTTACATTTTCATGGGGAATTACTTGAATTGCTTTTGGAATCCAAGATAAGAATTGATAATTTCAGGCTTCGGTGCCAAATTTGGTAAATTTCCTGAAAATGTCAAAGACCAATAATTTTTGAAATTCTAACATGAAATCATATAATTAAGCAACTCTTTAATGTCATCAGCTAGTATGAACACTTAAATTTCAAAAATATGATTCTTATATTGGTAATTTCCTGAAACTCTCAAAGACCCATTACTTTTTGGAATTTTACTTAGCAACCATATCTTTTTTGGTGCCTTACTTTATCAGTGATCATTTTCAATAGTCCGATTGCAAAAAACTTTTGGTAAATTTCCTGAAAGTCTTAAAGACCTGTTATTTTTTGGAATTCTACCTAGCAACCATATATTTTTCCATTCCTAACAGTAATGATGATCATTTTCAAAAGTCAAATTGTAAAAAACTTTGATTCTTATTTTGGTAAATTTCCTGAAAGTCTTAAAGACCTGTTATTTTTTGGAATTCTACCTAGCAACCATATCTTTTTCAATTCCTAACAGTAATGATGATCATTTTCAATAGTCAGATTGCAGAAAACTGTGATTCTTATTTTGGTAAATTTCCTGAAAGTCTAAAAGACCTGTTATTTTTTTTGAATTCTACCTAGCAACCACATGTTCTTCCATTCCTAACAGTGATGATGATCATTTTCAAAAGTCAAATTGCAAAAAACTTTGATTCTAATTTTGGTAAATTTCCTAAAACTCTCAAAGAACTGTTATTTTTTGGAATTCTACCTAGCAACCATATCTTTTTCAATTCCTAACAGTAATGATGATAATTTTCAATAGCCAGATTGCAAAAAACCTTGATTCTTATTTTGGTAAATTTCCTGAAACTCTCGAAGACCTGTTATTTTTTGGAATTCTACCTAGCAACCATATCTTTTTCAATTCCTAACAGTAATGATGATCATTTTCAATAGTCATATTGCAGAAAACTTTGATTCTTATTTGGGTAAATTTCCTGAAAGTCTAAAAGACCTGCAGCCCTTTTCACAAAAAATCTTACGATAAATTTTAATCGTAAGTCAATATGAAAATTTAAGACTTACAACTAATTTTTATCGTAAGATTTTTTGTGAAAAGGGTTGCTGTTATTTTTTGGAATTCTACCTAGCAACCATATATTTTTCCATTCCTAACAGTAATGATGATCATTTTCAAAAGTCAAATTGTAAAAAAACTTTGATTCTTATTTTGGTAAATTTCCTGAAAGTCTTAAAGACCTGTTATTTTTTGGAATTCTACCTAGCAACCATATCTTTTTCAATTCCTAACAGTAATGATGATCATTTTCAATAGTCAGATTGCAGAAAACTTTGATTCTTATTTTGGTAAATTTCCTGAAAGTCTAAAAGACCTGTTATTTTTTGGAATTCTACCTCGCAACCATATATTCTTCCATTCCTAACAGTGATGATGATCATTTTCAAAAGTCAAATTGCAAAAAACTTTGATTCTAATTTTGGTAAATTTCCTGAAACTCTCAAAGAATTGTTATTTTTTGGAATTCTACCTAGCAACCATATCTTTTTCAATTCCTAACAGTAATGATGATAATTTTCAATAGCCAGATTGCAAAAAACCTTGATTCTTATTTTGGTAAATTTCCTGAAACTCTCGAAGACCTGTTATTTTTTGGAATTCTATCTAGCAACCATATCTTTTTCAATTCCTTACATTAAGAATAATTGTTTTTAATCGAAAGACTGCAAAAATCTTTGATTCTTATTTTGGTAAATTTCCTGAAAGTCTTAAAGACCTCTTATTTTGGGGAATTCTACCTAGCAACCATATCTTTTTCAATTCCTAACAGTAATGATGATCATTTTCAATAGTCAGATTGCAAAAAACTTTAATTTTAAATTAAATTTTTATTGATGATTTCTATATTTACATTTTCAAAACCAAACTTTAGTGTTGGTCCAAAAAAGGTTAGCGGGGGGATTGCAATCTCTGATTGACCTTTTTTCATAGGAGTTTAGCAATAGGTCCTGTTGAAATTAAGCATTCGACGAAGTAGAAGTTTAGCATTAGGCTGTTCTTGTGTTAAAATTACCGGTAGACCCTATAGGAAAGTCATGTAAATTGCAGCAGTTTTGAGAGGCATGTTAAAAATTATATGCACGGTCCTCAATTAAATGTTTGATTTTGGGTGTTTATTATTAATGCAATATGGCATCCACACTGGTTTTGGTAAAAGCTGGTACATTATAAGAACAGTTGTATATCTTGAAATCTTTCCTTTAAGTTTTATAATTTCATACATGTAGATTGAACCAACGATCATTAATTCAAGATAACTGCTTTGATGGCTTTTAGTTAAATATTGGACTTTTCTGGAAAAATGTTTTCATAAAATATGTTTGCTGCGTTCAAACTTAAATTATTCTTTTTATTGTTCTTCATATTAAAATTACAATGATATCCATATAACCATGATCACATTCATATAACTGAAATGGACATTATCGAGTATTCTCTAATGATATAACATGTTTAAATAGGTTTTGTCCCGTTAGATAAATTTTCTTTATTCAATGTATGTTGAAACCACCCCCACTCACTCTTGATAGTTAAATTTAAAAATTTTAAAATGTGTGGCAAGCTTCACAATTAAAATTTTAAAATTTAACTATCTCTAGTGGATAAAATATGGTAATGAATGGGATCTTGTGGTATATATCTATATATATTACATCTTTTGGTATATTGATGAAAATATTCAATATTGCATAATATATTTCTCATTATTTACCATTTACATGGGGTACATGGCCTTAATTTGCAGGTATGCAGATATTATTGAAACTGCATTTACACTGCTTTGTTGATTTTTTTCAAAAGAAAATGATGATGACTTATTTACACGATCATGACATGTACACCTTTCCTTCCAGTTATAATATTTATAACAAAACAAAATCTTACTCATTATTGTCTTGTACCCATTATATATATTTTAACCTTCTCTGTGAAAGTTTAATTTATTTGAACATGCTGAAGGACTTGTATTTTGTGAATCTACATGTAACTACCAAAGATATTCTGGAATCGGTGATCATTTAAGTATGGTGATCATTTTAGCAAGTGTGAAAGGACAGAGTGAAAATCTACAAATTGATACATGTAGTTATGTATTACTCAGGTTTTCCTTCTTGTTTAGTTAGGAAATGTTGTATTATAGATTTGTGACACTTGTAGTGATTGATACATTTTGGCAAAATTTGTAGGCGTTCTTTAGGTCAGGGATATGACATATTATGTTGGAACTGATATATCGGCCAAAACAAAACAAAATGCAAAAACTTCCCAGTTTTATATTTATGTGAATGTTTGGAAAACTGATTGTTCTAATGAGAATTATTCCAATGAAATTCTAATGTTTTACTTGGTTGGAAAATATATTTGAATATGGAGAAAAATATTGTAGTGTTCTGATAATTTGAAGATTGGAACTATATACAGTGACTACACATTTTATGCGTGCTTGATATTAGAAAAATATGATTGTACAGATGTTTTGGGATTGTTTTAGGAACTGCAAAAAAATCCATAAACGGGACAGTTATAGTTGTAAATGTGTGCCATCGAAATTAAGTCAGTTTGGAGTAATTCAAATTAATAAGTCTTGTGACTGTGGCCTTGCGTATATTGCTAAATCAAGCCCTGTTATACTAGGAAGTAGATTGGTGCCAATTATAAAAATTGATGAAGTATCTGATAGTTCTAGTGACGAGGTCAGTATATATATTTTGTGATGTAATATACATTTTAAAATATTGGCACAAATGTATATTTGTTTCCTGAAATTGTGAATTTTTATACTGGTGTATTGGAACAGGAAGTTTAAAAATCAAGTGATCAAAAGTAAAAAGCGTGACAAAACATAATTATGAAAGTAAAAGAAAATCTGTAAAACTGGAAAGGAATGGAAAAGACTAGCTCTTTTGGTCATTCCTTACAGTTTTGATATTTGAGGCCAAAATCTAATAAGCAACTTAGTTGAGTTTTTAAACAGAGATATTCTTTAGCTTTATGGTCATCCAATATCTGAAAATAAGATGTACTTCATGGCCCAAAAACAAGATATTTGGAATATGCTTGTTAAATGATGGTATATTTATGAAAATAATACCAAAAACTGTATGAACAAAAAAGTTTTTGCATTTGTGAGTTAGAATCTTCAATTAGACAACCAGACACTTCCATTAGGTCTAACTTTAGTTTTGCATTTATTTTTGACAAGAATTACTACCCAAGTCCAAACTGAACTTGCAGCTAGTGTCCGGCAAGTTGCATGCATGAGTACATCTCATGAAATTTCATGATTATATGATTCTAAACTGCATCCATCGAACAATGAAACCTTATTAATAAAGAGAACATTACTTATTTCTCTGGAGAAATCTCATCTCTTTTATTTTAGACTACACCTAGTTTGCCATAGAAATAAAAATATTCTGGGGATATATATTGCAAGAAAATACCTCCTACTCAATAAAAGTGTAAGATTTGCCAAGTTGTTATAAGACCTTTCGCTTATTTTGGCTTTTTTGTTGAACTTCTCTGGTTATCTAATTAGTTTAATAAGTCACAAGTGTTATTTGTGTTTTGCTATCTTGCTGAAAATATGATTGAGGCTTCAAAAGGGTAAGAAAATAATTAGTCGAAGGATAACGTTGTTCAGTAATATCATTGAAATGACATCTACTGGGATAATTATTTACATTTGTAAGTGGAAACAGACAATTTTCATGTTTGTTGTACAATTTTGAGGCCATACTTAGCATACTAATAACGTGTTCACACTACACTTTCATCGCGCATTCAATGCGTATTGAATCTAGATTAAGCATTCACATCTAAAATATATCTGGATTGAATCTAGATTGAATGCGCATTGCCATCGCGCGATCAAACCACCTCTGGTAGGTGGATTGATCGTGCGATGAATGCGTATTGACTTAATCTGGATTATGTCTGAACACTCAATCTAGATACAGTGCGCAATGGTTTTTGTGTGCAGACTCTGTGATATAGAATAAGGTAAATAGTATGTTCCCGTTTATTTATTTTCACGGATTATTTTTTTTAGTTTGAATTAGACATATACTGCATACCATAAGAAAGACCTGGCGTTGTCTCTTTCAAATTCATCGTGATTTTATATAATGCCAATGGTTATTGTTCTTTGTTGGAATGCGCAACGGTTTCTTCTCACCATTTTGAAATTAAAAGCAAGCCTAAAATCAAAGTAAAAAGCAGAAGTTGGGGAGAAATGCTTTTTATTTTCATGTTTACATATTATTTACAGAAAATATACACGTTTAAACATAAAACGATGTTGAAATGTGAAAAAGATGTGAATGCACAATGTAGATTAATTACGCGACCTGAAAGTGTAATGTGGACAGAAAATGCGCATTCATTGCGTAATGAGCGATCGCGCGAACAATCTTGATTGAAAATACACATTGACATATCTGAATTATTTTTTCACTGGTAAATTGAACCTGTATCCTCTGATAGTGAATAAGATACAGGGGTCTTTTTGTACTTTTTCCAATGGAGTTTTCCAGTTTTCTGTATTGACTATATTTTGACATCCATCTTTTTATGTTTTTTATATCTAAAACATTAAGCAATCTCTTTCTTTTCTGAGTATCTAAAGTGCATGTACAGAGTTATCTCTCTTAGAATGTACAGCTCTAACATTAGTGGGCTATTGCCTTGTACCATGTTTGTTATATTTGGTCAAAGTGGAGATAATTTTGATTAGCATATTCATGTAAATAGTCTCTTTTGATTATTTCTACTTTAACCATTACTAACTTAATTATTATACCCCCCGCAAACAAAGTTTGGGGGG
>MJUU01022477.1:148616-160457 GCA_002080025.1 Modiolus philippinarum | reverse complement strand
CACAACTCCTCTTAATCCACTTGAAGGATTTTGATGAAACTTTAGACAAAGGAAGAACACTATATGTAGATGTATAAAATGTCAAATAGGCTGAAAAGGGTGAATTTTATATTTGTCTGATTTAGACAGAGTGTTTTCATTGGAACCCTTGTGAAAAGTTTTTTCTTGAAGATTATATCATTGTGTCCACACTTGTACTGTGTCTGCACCTGTATTGTGTCCACACCAACTTAATTTTGCACTTACCATATCGATTCAGGGTTCAATGAGCGGGGGGGTATCTTTGGCTGCCATTCGGCGACAGCTCTTGTTGGTACTGGGAGAAAATGGACAAATGTTTCTCATGGCTCTATAGGTTCAAACATAGTTTGACATAGAACAAGTATCACAGAATGTCTGAAATAATGAGAGTTTTTATCCTTAGAAAATTAAGTTCAATTTTTGTTGTTTGTAGGCCAGTGGAGATAGTTCAACTGTACCAAGAAGAAGAAAATCTCCTTCACCAAAACCTGAGAGGCCTAAGTCTGAGATCAGTGTGAGGTGGGCAGATCTTGTTGAAAGTACAGACATCTCTCCTGTCAAAAGAAGAGAACATGGAGAGGCTAGACCTAGACCTAAATCTGACTTGGGTAAGTTAATGTGATATACATCACAATATATGCTGGAAGCTGGGATGTTGCTCTATATGCATGGGATTCTCACTGAGCACCGATTGTTGGTCGGGAATGTATGCAAGTCTGTACTGTATTGTGTATTAAGCTGGTTGACACTCAAATGATCACTTTCCATCCTTCTCTATCATTTGTATTTAAAATGCTTTCTGTATCATTGAAATTGGGAAATTTTCACAGCTTATTTACCAAAAATAAGAAAATTTAAGATATGCAGATCACACACTGTGAATCAATATATCCTTGCATCATTAAAAATTTTTGAAAAAAAATCTCAGAGAGGAAAAAAAGATGTTTTCTTGTCAATCTTTTAATTTACCTACATCCTCAGAAATTAATGGTATGGTGTAGACATTGGCAGCATATACTTTAGGTGCAGAGTACTTTTAAGGCGAAGTGTACGTAATTCAACGCCTCTAGCCGATTGCGGGAGTAATGACGTGCCTCGTTAGTAACGTCATGATTGAAAAATGGACGGCGTCGAAATGTTATCGAGATCAATGTTATCGTGATGGGTCTGTTGACTTGAAATTTTCAATAGAAATGTATAAATGGTCAGTACAGATATTTTAGAAATTGTCCAGACAGTGTAATAAGACTGGTGAAAGATTTTAGAACTGTTAGTGCTGTTATATACTTTGAAATGTCAGGTCCATTACGGTGTTCATTTATTCATACAGAATCGAATTGGTCGATACAGATAGACACGAGGAAGGCTAACAGATATTTATAAAATAGTGCATAATTTTCAATAACCAGTTGTAATAAAAGTCCTTGCTAATTTTAGCCGACTTTGAATCCTTCCCATTTAAGATTTAAAAAGGTTTGAGTGAAGAAAAAAATGCAAATATAAACAAGAGAAATAAAAGAAAAAAAAATGGAATGTATCAATAAATATCGAAATTCCTGTAAATTTAGTACACCAAAGTTAATGTAATTTTAATGCCGAAGTTATTGTAGATTTAGTTCGGAAATTACTGTAAATACTGTCAATTCATTTCGTATATTACTGTTTAAATTTAGTACTGTATATAATTATAGTACGTTTTGTGGGGGGCGATTTCATCCCGATTTCCTGTCATTAAAATGAGCGAATCCCGAAAACCCGGACATTTTTTGCGAAAAGTGCCCCAGAAGATCGTATTTAAAAAAACAAATTTTTGCCAGTCCCGCTAATTAAATTACCATAAAATCACGATTTCTTTGTCCCGATGACAATTTCATCCCGAAGTCCCGGCTTCTAAAAAAGGCCATCCGATTTCCCGAAGTTACAAATGGTTAATCCCAGCATCCCAAAAATGGTCTTGCCATCCCCTTTCTGTACCGTATTACTATAATCTAGTAACAAAGTTACAAATACGGTTCGGAAATTACTGTTAAATTAGTTCGGAAATTTGTGTAAATTTGATTAGTAATTCAGTTCGGAAATTAAAGTTAATGTACTTCGGAAATTACTGTTAATTTAATTAGTACCATTTTAGTTCATCTTAATTTTGTGCCAAAGCTTTTGTAACTTCAGTTTTTACTATCGCAACTGTGTTTAATTTAGTACCGAAGTCACCGTCAATTTGAGGTGATGGACAGGTGGGTGCCTTTCTCCTTACTCCAGCCCCATTCTGTCTCCTTTATCTCGCCCCTATCTCCTTTCTGACGGTCTCTCTTTACTATGTCCGCCCCCTTCAAACTGGTTCCAAAGGTATTTTGAATCTAGTATCGAAGGGCGAAGGGGGTCTCATCCTGGAATCCCGGCTTTTTTTCTAAATCCCGAAATCCCGAACTACAAAGAAACTTAGAGACTGATGAAATCCCGATTCACGGTGAATTTATTTCCTGAAATTCCGGGCTTAAATCATAAAAATACCGAAATCCCAGGCTTAAAAGCATATAATCCCGACATCCGAAAAAGGGCCGACCCCCTCTAGTATCGAAGTAGTACCTGATATACATGTGCAGTTACCTTATTATTTTTTTAATTTTTTTTTTTTTGCTGGTTTTTGGGGGTGGTTAGTTTGTAATTATGTGTTTAGTTTATTTTATACAACTATGAAAGAAATAAGTTTGCATTGCAAAATATTCATCTTCGGCGTAGAAATATCTTTAGCAATGGACCCGGACTGTTTCGAGGTGTAAAACAAATTCGATCTATTGTTTCGTTACAAGTAAGACATACTTGCAATTCCCAGCAACTAACTTCGGGATAGCCCTATCTTAAGACTGAAAACTTGGGATGTAAATGATATATAAGTTAGAAGATGGGATTGCTTTTAGCCACGGTAAATCGGAATTGTCATTCCGAGTTTGACAGGATTCGCAAAAATTTGTTTCTTGCATAGGTTAAATATACTTGATCAACTGGGCAAACAATAAGAGGATTTCATTTACAAACAATATAACTCATTTTGAACATATGTAAAATATACAACCTTTGACCATGTTGTGGTCATAAAATATGTCAGGAAATTCGGATTTGCTAATTCTATAGAGAGCAAATTGGAACGAGAACCCCTTTCGCCCAATTCAACCTCAATGTAGTGAAAATGGAAATAGGTGGGGTTATAGATTCACTATACAGTCGTTATTTTCTTCTATTTGACATTTGAATTAAACAAAAAAGTCGGAACGCCGTGAATTTATTTCATTCAGCATAGCAATTTTGCAAATTCATATTATCTTCTCCAAAAATGTTTAAGCATGTAATCTGTCAAATACACTATACTTGATAAAAGATCAAGACTTGTGTGCAATTTTGACAGATTTTGAAAGTTTTTGTAGTTTTTGTTTCAATTTGTTGCACAACACCTTCAGAACCAAACTAAGCTAACTGCCATTTTGAAGGGAAATTGTGTTACAATCGCATTAAAAAATATGTCCTTTGCGTAGTATAAACGGATACAAATATCAGAAAAATATATTTTTTTTCTTTCATAGGAAGCGATTTATCATAGACCACTTTTCACGATTTTTGACGATATTTGTGCTTATTTTGAAAATGGTCCAACATAAGAACAAAGTTCATCGCTTAGTATCGTCTTCCGGCAGAGAGGCTGTTTGTCATTATTCTAATTTTATATAAATTGATGCAATGTACGTTTTACTTCTATTTTTAAAAATCTAAAGTTTGATACAATAGCAAAGCGCAAAAAGATAATAAAGTTCGAACGATTTGGAAATTTTATATATACAATTGAAAAGTTCGGTAAGTAATAATCGAACTAAAATTTCTTGTACCCCAACAGTTAATTGCGACAATCGCATCGGAAGATCTGTAAAGTCTTATTTGTATTCGGTTTTCTGGTAAATGTTGGTGTTTATAAAATAACGACAACAGTCTACTGAAGTCAACAAACGCAAAAAAAGATAATCTTAGTGCCATGCGTTACAGTAAAAAAGCAACGTCTTCAGTAATGTCGCCGGAAAAACGCATTTTTTACATTAAAATCTATCATTCAAAGCGATATATCTTGAAAACGAGCACGGTTGCTAAGGACTTTCTTTACATCAATGCATTCGAAATAAATTTGTTAATAAAATATCAAATTTTCAAAAAAATTGTTGGATAAATAAATTTGCAAGCACGATTTAAGTAAATGTACAATCTGATATTTACGATTTTAGTGTTTCGTGCAGTAAACTTCAAAAAGTCATATCTCGAAAATTAAAACGGTGACCCCCCAATTTTTTTCGATTTTCTGTTATATATTTCCATGCACTATTTGTATACGAAATTAAAAAAAAATCGTTGGAGTAGTTAATTACGTACACTTCGCCTTAATTCTTGATTAGAACCTCTTAATTTCAGGAAGATCACATTCAATATTTTTGTATTGGCTCCACTGGTTTCAGTTTAAGAGACTCATAGGTGCAAATTTTGGTATTAGTCTAGTTTTTGATGCAGTTGTTTTTAATCAAATCCTTTAAAAAAGTTATCAAAAATATAATTAATAATGGCCATATTTTTGATAACTGCTGTAATTTTTAGCCTTTAAGGGACAAAAGTAGGGTCAAAATTACAGTTTACAAAATCGCTTTTTGATTTGTATTATTATCTGTTTAAAAGGGAATTTGTTTGCTTTTAGTCCTTTTGACATACACTCTCAGAATTGTGTTAACAGATTGTACATGGCTTTTTTGTTGATGAACTTCATGTGCAAGGGGCCAAAGGTCCAGAACATCAATATGTCCACACTAATTTTCTGTCAATACTTGATCAACTACCCCCACTGTATGTGCTGTGTACCATGTACATATCATGCTATGCTCTGCCTAGTTTTTTTTACATTTAACAGAATAGTTTACATTCACAAGAAGTGCAGTATTATTATTGATGTTATTCAAAAGGCAAAAAGTTTTCGAGATTTGGATATAAAACATCTCAGTAGGACTTCAATTTTAATTTATGTTTAAGTCAAAACTGATTTATTTCAGAGGATAATTTACAACTATTTGATGAAATGTACGAGGAAGTCTATGACGACTTGGTTTATTTCACAGGTATCAAATATATATATTGTGGCATGAATTTACATAGTAGTTACCTCCCTTACATCATATTTCTGTTGTCAAAACATGTTGCTTTCTCTTTAGTTTATGCAAATATATTTTGATGTAAGAAACAAAATATAACTAAATAATTGCTTGATTTATTTGAATATTTTATTTACATTGTTTTTAGCCAAGTTGCAACAAAGTTGAACCCTGTTATTGGTTTAATGTTGTGTGCAGGTGGGTGCCTGATTATAACTTTTAAAGTTTCTATCTGATTCCAGTGGAATTTGGGTGTGCTGCTGGGTGGAAAGGAAGATCCTATTGACAATATAGAAAGTGGGCCAAAGGTCATTCACTTTGAACAATTTAGATGGAAAATTTCAAAAAAATTGATTTCCAGGCAATAACTCAGAATGTTCCCATTTGAAATAAATGAATCTTTTAATAAGTATGTATGCATACAAATAACAGAAGATCCTATTGATTTTGGAGAAAGTAAGTCAAGGTCACAGTGACCCTAAATAGATGATTTTTTTTTTTGGAAAACTTGGTTTCCAGATGATAAACAAATATGACTACATGTGATTCAAATGAAACTTGGGTGTATTGTTGGGTACCAGGAAGATCCCTACTGATCTTTGGGAAAGTATGTCAAGGTCAGTGTTATAGTGACCTGAAATAGATTGAAAATTTCATTACCATAGCAATAACTCTTAAAGAAAGGAAACTTGGATTAATGGTTTGGTATCAGGACAGGAAGACTCCTTTTAATGTTAGAGAAACAAGATCAAAGTTCAAGGTCAAAATGACTGAAAATTGATTGAAAATGTCTGAAATACATGTATGTGGTGTCTGGACAATAAACCACAAAGTTCACATCCAAATTAAATGAGCTTGTTGAAATTTGTTGATCATCAGAAAAGGGATATCCTGTTTTGATAATGGATGAACTAGGTCAAAGGTCATGGTCGCAGTGATTGAAAATATATTATTGAAATGTCAGAAATATTTGCTGGACAGTAATTTAGAAAGTTGAAAGTTGACTTAAATCAAACTTTGTTATAATGCTGAGTTTAAGTTAAGGAGGAACTATTTGGTTCTTGTACAATTACTTTGAACAGTCCACATTCAGTTCAAATGAAACTATGAAGTTGCAATTTCGGCTTTTGAACCCTGGTGACCTTTAGAATTTTTTATTTGCTTTTGGTGTTGTATTTTATCATACAAGTACTAAATAAGATATAAAACTTTAAATCAGTAAAAGAAATAATCATAAAAAAAATGTAGATATTTCATTTGTTTAAAAGTGTTACCCTTAGATAATTTTTGTTTTGTTTTTCTGAATTTAATTAACTTTTATAACTAGAAAATGGTGGTTGATAATATGGAAATATAACAGTAGTGAATTACATATTCCATTAGCAATTGTTGATGGACACATATATTTTCTTTTGATAAAGGCTTTATATGGCCGTAATTATGGTTAATTGTTCAGAGTGTTGAATCAAAAAGGAAGAGAGAAACAAATTTCAGTCATAAAAGGCAGCATTTTGTATGATATATACATGTCTTGCAAAAACTACATGGGATTACTCTCGTAAAATCTTAATTTTGGCATAGTTTTCAGTTCGTCAGTTCTCTAAACCTTATTTAGTGGCCTTTATTTGGATCACTGTAGAATTATGTGTGTTTTAAAGTCCATGGAAAATATTTTTACTTGTCATTTTAACTGTAGAAATAAATTTCTTTTTCTTGTTACTTTGTAAAAACGAAGAATTTCCAAAGCCAACTATTGTAGGTACTGGTATTATGTATAAAATGAGATGACATTACCTTTAAAAAAAAATCATGCAGTTTTTTCTGAACTTAAAACAAAAGTTGTTTTTTTTTATTTACTACATATATGCTGTAGATTTGGATGTTGAGTTTTCCATTTGGTCTTAATGACAAAGCTTTCAAATTACAAAAAAAACATTGATACTTTTGTAATTTATTCAAAGGAAAATTTGAAATTTATTCAAAGAGAAACATGCCATAAATAGTACAGGATTATTCTGGATACTGCATGCAGGAAAAGGTTATTATGAAACCAAATTTTGATATTTGGGGAATTTTGATCTAATAATATTGGTATACTACAAGCTTCTTATATATATTATACATGTACTAACTAAATGTTTTAAAACAAATTTAATGGACATGCATGGACAGATGCTTATAATTATATGGTATAAGAATATTATATACCTTTTGTCATAGAATATTTGCTTTGTGATCTTGATTTCCAAGTGAATTAGGTAAATGGGCAGGAAGACATTTATTTTATGAACTAAAATCTACGTTTGTACAAGTCAGCTAATGCAGTCTAACCAGCAATAGCAAGAACAAAAGAATTCAGAAAGTTTACTCAATAGATTCCATGCTATATTAAACATCAATACGTCCATTTGTGTTTTACTGTGTGCCATTTAAAGCCCTGTTCTCCTGAAGTACATGTATAATTTTGGAAAATATCTTCCCCTTGTTTGGTATGTGCTTGTATGATTGCTGGTTACATGTTCGGAGCAGTTAACAAACTATATATTCCCTTGCAATATTATAGAACAGCTGGGGCCAAGTCTGATAAACATGTATTCAAAAAATGCTTTCAAAAACAAAAAGTTTTTAAACATTATTTAGAAGTTATAATAAAGCAAAACTTCATTTGGAAATTGACATTGAAAACATTATTGCTGTCTCAAGCAGTGAACACGCAAAAATATGGAAATAGGGAAATTTAATAAATCAAATGTGAAGTTCCAGAAAGAGTTTTAAAAAGGATATAATGCATCTCTCTGGTAATCTAATAATGGTAATGTTTTTATTATCCCTGCTGCAAGCTGTCTGCCTTGTATGCTCTCTAGCAAATTATCATTTGAATTTGGATAATATATTTTCAGTGGGTAGAGCTCTAGGATGCCTCAAGCGAGTTCAATGATGAGTTCTGGTGAAATACTTTTGTAGGAGTTATCCCTCTTTTCAACTTTGAAAATTGGAAATGCTCTAGCAAATTTTATTTCATCGTATTTGGATAAAATATATATTCATATATATTACATTAGCTTAAGCTCAAGGATACCTCAAGAGAGTTCAAAGGTGAGTTCTGGTGGAATATTTTTGTAGGAGTTATCCCCAATTTCAACTTTGGTTATCGAAAAAATGTCCATATTAGTGCTTGAGCTTGTTTAGTTCTCACTGGATTTGAATTAAACTATACAGTAGCTTGAGCTGATGGATGCCTCAAGTATGTTTGGAGCGATAACTCCTTTTGCACTTTACAAATTTGAAAATTGACAACTATGTGGGATTTCAAATTTCTGGTACAGTGTGGATATATGTGTATCCCTTGTCCTTATCAGAAGATTTTTGAAAGTTGCCATAACAATCATTGTCTTCTGTTGCAGTAAGAGACTAATAGGATCTTATAAGAGACCATATTAAAGATAAGGGATATCTTCCTTGAGTGTGAGAAATTTCGTCTTTTCCCGAGTGAAACGAGGGAAAAAGACTTAGAATTTCTCACACAAGTGGAAGATATGTCAATCTTAAATTTTGGTCGAATATTAAAGAACCTGTTTCTTCCGTAAAATACAACAACCAACCCAAAAGAAAGTAAATCTTGCCATTTCTGCTGGAGTTCTCAATTGTGACGTCAAATCATCCATGGGGTTTATTGTGGTAACAATTGTGACATCGAATAAATCGCAACGTTGGATTGGACGTTTACCCCTGTAAGACAGCTTCATGCGATCCTGTCTTCTATGGGCTGTCTTACACGGAAAACATTCATTTACGGAAGAAATATAGATCCCATATAGGTGAAAGTATCTCTAGTTGAGACACACAATGTCACTTCTCTGTAGTGCTGTTGATCACTGACCTATTATTGACATGTATGTAATTAGTTAGATGACACTTTATTGTTTAAAATATTAACAGAATGGTATAAAGTTGTAATAATTTGACATTAAAATTTATATCCATGTAAAATGATTCAGATAATTGGTTATATTTGGTCCATGAACATACAAACATTGACCTTTTATGATATTTACACAGTGCTATTGTAAGGAAATATTTTTTCAATATTTGAGTTTGACAAGAAAACCTGACTTTGTTATAGAGATGTGGGTATTACTGTTTAATATAAATAATATATTAATTAAGTTTTGACAAATGCAGGTCATTTTGATCAATACAGTTGAACACTAGGACTTTAAAAAGACCACAAATATTTAAAATGATGACAAAACATGTTTATTCTTATGTAAGGATTCAATTAATAAGGTAGGTAGCTAACTATTCCTTAGACCCCCTTGTTTAACAAATTTTTAGATACACCAGAATATTGGATTTTCATCGAAGCTTCAATATATCATTCCAAGTATGAAATGATGGAGTATATATAATAAATAATTGAACACCAAATTTTGCTGATGAACATGATGAAGTCAGGTTGTAAAAATAGTGAGCAAATTTATATTGGATTTTTAGCTCACCTCACGAAGTGAGGGGGGCTTATGTGATACCCCTAGCGTCAGCGTCTGCTTCTACGTCCGGTTAGGAAGAATGGTTAAGGTCCATTCCTGCTTACTGACATGCCCCACATCAACCATACCTGATGCATTTTGGGAAGACGACTGGATTGCATGCTTCGGATGCTGTCTCTGACCTACATTTTACGCTTGAGCGACTTGGTTAGGTAGAATGGTTGAAGTCCATTCCCGCTTACTGACATGGCCCACATCAACCATATTGGTATGCCTGATGCATTTTGGGAAGACGACTGGAATGCATGCTTCGGATGCTGTCTCTGACCTAGATTATACTTATGAGCGACTTGGTTAGGTAGAATGGTTGAAAGCCATTCCCACTTACTGACATGGCCCATATCAACCATATTGGTATGTATGATGCATTTTGGGATGACAACAACAATGCATGCCTCAGATGCTGTCTCTGACCTACATTTTATGCATGAGCGACTTGGTTAGGTAGAATGGTTTAAGTCCATTCCCGCTTACTGACATGGCCCACATCAACCATACTGGTATGTATGATGCATTTTTGGATGACAACAACAGTGTGTGCTTCAGATGCTGTCTCTGACCTACATTTTATGCATGACTGAATCTGTTTAAATGAATGATTATAGTCCAATCCTGGTTATTGACATGTAACAATGCTGTGCAATGAGGTGAGCTTAGCAGGCTGTGGCTGCTTTCTATGTTTCTAGTTCTGTTCTTGAGCAAATTTTAGATTAGAGTTTAACATAACTATTTCTTCCATGAATGGCTAATTAATAAAGACATCTGAGATAAAATAAACAATGCAAGGAAATAGAGTAAATGTTCATGGGTCAAAGTCTCTACAAATGCATGGTAGAACCAAGTAATGGAGCAAGGCTTTTATTCTTGTTCTTTATCTAGAAGTCAACATGAGGCCTTCAACAATGAGCTAATAGGCCGCCTATGCTCATACTTTATAATAAGTTCAAGACGGCCCCAAGCATCAGTTTGAGATTGTGTGCACTTGAAGTAACTTGGTAAATGACCAATCAGACTGTTTATTTTTATGAATCAGCTATAACCCTTTTAAAAAAAAGTGTTTTTATCTTTTCCTGGATTTGAACTCTCCCATCAAATGGAGGTACAAACATTCTTCGCTTATGGTTATCACTCGTACGGTTGGCTAACAATACAAATCTTGAACCCTGAATACATTTTAATTATAACAAAATTAGTACAGTGTCACAGTAAACCACAGTAAACAATGACATATAATCTAAATATGAACAGTTATATGAACTGTGTTCAGGATGAACAAGACTTGCTGTGTTGGGTTGATAACCAGAACTGATTATTTGTATTCAAATGCCGAAACCAAAGGGCGGGGAAAATGAAAAGGTTTATATGGTGACCATTACGAAACATCACAAATGGCATGTCTTCCCAATGGAAAGTATGTTAAAAGGGGTGTAATGACTTTACTTAGGCCCTAAAGGTTTCGGAACATTGAAGATCATATTTTATGGAAAAAATAGCAACTTTCATTTAATCAAAATCAAAGAATGGTATATCTTTCACTAATGTAAGAAATTCTTTGTCTACTTCTCTCATTTTGCTTTCCTCCACTCGAGACAACATTCATGGAAGATATCACGATTGTAGATAGTTCCTATATTTCCTACATATTTAGAATTTAGTGTTCATAATTTGAGGTGAGACATTTGTCACTTTGTTTGAACTTTGCTTGAATAAGTTATGGTGTGAGGTTCCTCACTGTGTTGAAGACCGTACGGTGACCCCTAGATGCTTTGTTTTGGGTCGTTTTGGGATGTTGTCTCCTTGACATTTACCCCATTTCCTTTCTTTTTCATATTTGAATGTTGAAACCTATGTAATTTAACATGGAGGGCTATAGGAGGTGGATTAGTTGTGTAATACAAATATCTGTATATATGTTTGGGACTGCATAGGTACCTAGTTAGTTCACATGGCATAGCTGGCTATGCATGGGTGAGCTTTTGCGATCAGTTGTCTGGCATCCAGCATCCCTCCGTCCGTCACAAACTTTTCCTTCAAAGAAATTCCTCTTCAGAACTAGTGAATAAATTTGAATCAAACTTGACATGACTGATGCTTAT